>CAJNDT010005834.1:136459-151459 GCA_905221615.1 Symbiodinium sp. CCMP2592 | reverse complement strand
GCTCATCCCGGGAAGTTACTCTTCCCATGGTCCACAGCTTGACTCCGCCGCCCGAGTCGTCAAGGAGCTCCATCGGCCAGTAAAGGTTGTTCAACCCGCTGCTGGTGCCCATCATCATCCAAGCAGCGACCCCGGAGAACTTCTCCGGAAAGGTCTGGGACTTGACTATCATCCCAGGCTGGATCAGTTGGGAGCGCCAGCAGCATCCCACATCCTCCCACCGGGGGTCACTGTCACTGCCGTCCCGATTATTATGCAAAAACTTCAGTAGCTCCAGATCCTCTCCCATCCAAAAGAATGGCGGCGTCAATGTCTGCCAAGTTGGGGGCCCTGCCCCTGGGAGCTTCTGCTTGTAAAGCTCTGTGGAGCACTGCAAGAATTTGCAGTTGTAGAGTGTGTCTGGGAGCTTCTGATTCTGCTCCCCCCTGACTCCAGCAGCTCCCAGGCCTGCCGCCTCTCTCCCGCAATGGGAAAACTTGTAGAGCTCCCCCAGGATGTCGGAATCCAACAATGTCCTCCAGCACTCCGCACTCGTGATGTGCTCCCCGTTGGATCTTTTCTCCAGTCTTCTCTGGATTCGATTGAAACCATCCTCAATCACCCCTGTAGTCCCCAAATTGCTGTGCAACTGTCGCAGGAACTTCTGCAGATCGTCCGGGACGGAACTCGCCCCCAGGCACTCCTGGCCAATGTCCTGCATCAGGGTCCACCCCAGGGAGCACCGCTTCACCCGTTTCTGAACCAGGGAGGAATCCTCCCGCTTGGCGGCACCATAGGCAGCAAACAGCTCCTTGAGGTGCTTCAGCCCAGCATCCCGGTCCTCCAGCAGCAACATCATAATGGAAGTGAAGGGCTTTTTGCAGCTGGTTATTATTTGTAGCCACCAATAATGTAGTAAGAACTCCAATTCTGGAACTAACTAATTGGACTCTTGTCTTTCAGGTTTGCTTAATTTGATGTTATATCTGACTGTATTATTTATCTGAATTAGTGTCCGCTTCCCTGCCTATTAAATATTGCTAGCCTGCACCCTTCATTTTTTGCGTGGCAGTACGTACAATGGCCTAGGCTCAGTCACCATGCACTTTAAACTCAACTCAGACTGAAACAAAGAGAGTCTCTGCCTGAGGCTCCGTCTGTGCTATTAATTAATTAATTAATTCAGGGTGGTCTCGCCACAGGTAATGGAGTTGAAGTGTGACAAAGTCTGTCGGCCAGTCATTTGGATTCTTTACGGATTGTTCCTCATTGTGCTGGTGTCTTTTGACTTAGGAGTCATTTTTTAATTACTATTATTATTAATATTTTCATGTTTAACCAATTCACGTGAGTCTAAATAAATTAGCCACTAAGCAAGTTCAACGAGGATTAGCACCAATCGCCTTCCTACTAGCTGTGACCTACTTTATTTATTGCTAGAACTTACTATTTAATAGTAAGTTCATTCAAACTAACATGCCATTTTCTTACCGACTCAGACACGACAGCAGCAGAAATGGTGAGTCCCACTTACACTTTTCGGTCTGCTACGAAGTTACTAAAACTAGTTTCGGGACGGCAGGCCTCCTCCCGCTCACTCCCCATGAGAATTGTCGACCACGGGGGCACGAACAGCCACAGTGCGAGCTGCTTCAGTCTCTCTGCCATGAGGGCGAAGCGGAACCTCCACACCCGATCTGCGATGAGGTCCTGATTACCAACCCACGGTGAACTCACCGTCAACCTCCCGGCCCACTTGGCTCCCTGGAGGGACTCCCTCTTCAGCCCAAGCCTCTCGTTCTGCAGGCTCCCTGAGCCGCATTCAAACATGCCCGAAACGTGTGCGAGGGACTGACCGGTCCCCATTTTCAAATACGCAGCGAATGTGCCCTCGCGGGATCTCATCTCCTTTCGTGTCTCAGCGTACCACACCCTCAAGGTGTGACTCACCCCAAGCACGATCTGCACATCCCGATACACATCCAGATTGGCGTGGACAGCCTGAGTCCAGGAGTCTGTCAGTCAGGAACTTAATTCAAATAAAGTTTGATGGTCTGAATCTGAGTGAGGTCGGATGCAGGTGGCTCCAAGTACAAACACAGTGAGGAAACTATATAGAATAGGAAAATCAATAATAGGAGCGGCATACAAATAATTTGATTTATTATTATCTTCATTCTGTTAATAACAGCTGCAAGATACACTTGAGTGCTGACTTCGAATCACTATGAACTAGTTCTCGTCTCCACTTTAAATCAAATGTAAATTTAATGAACTAACAATGCCATGTTGACTGATTTCAGGTTCTGTGATCTGATTCATTCTCAGGCATGGCACCGAGGATTTCTCGCTCGGTACGCCATTTTGAAGTTTGGGCTTTGGAATCAGATTTGTGTTTCGACCTGGCACTAATTGATTACTATGGTAGTTAAGTTAGTTTAGACTTTGTTATAGTTAGTTTACAGTTTAGGAAAGAATGTTATTTATAATAAGAACCTGAATCTGAAAGAATGTAACTAAGTAGCAAGTATATGACAAGTAAGTTATTCATTGCTGTTGTTATATTGCCATGAAATGGAGTGTTATAGACAAAACAAACTTAGTCAGCTTAATGAAAGTGACTTGCCAGCCTCAACAACGTTTTAATCAAACATATAGTTGTCAATCTGGCACCAGGGATTTCTCGCCTGGTCCGCCAGGACCGAAACCGGCAGTCTGAGCCAGCCAATTAGCATCTGGCTGGCACCAGGGATTTCTCGAGTGCTACGCCAGCACTGACTGCAAGCATAAGCAGTTGCTGTAGTATTGATGGATATTTAGCAGCTATCAGACTTAAGTGCTGCCTCGGCCTCAATGAATGAATTAATTCAATCAATCTGGAATCAGGGAATTCTCACTCAGTCCACCAGCCCCGAAACAAGTGTCTAAAGTATACGTAATACAAGCAGCATACACCGACAATGTCATCCAATTTTCTGAAGCTGAGCTCGTGAGAGTTTTAATTTGAACTCAAGCACAAGTTACATGTATGTTTGCTTGCGAGATTAAATGAATGGAAGCAAGCCTGTCTTCAGTCAGGTCCAGCACTGCTCGCTTGCTCTGCTAATGAATTGTGATGCATTTCTTCGTTGAGCTAAGTCATGTAAACTTTTTGGGTGTAGGTCATTTATTATTGACAGACAGAATAATGTAAAAGGGTAAGACATTGATTAAGAAGTAACTCTTGAGTCAGAGTCAGCTTGTGAGAAGCAGAATGTCTAGATGTTTTCACATTGATTGAGGACTTGTGTTCAATCTTCTGGATCTGCAAGATTGAACCTAACTAGTTATAATTGAGACTACTTTGGATTATTTATTATGAACCTGGTTGATTGACTGATTATCATCTGGTGTGTCTATCGTCGGGTCCGGAATTTCAACCAAGGCTGGTCTGAGTCCGACAATTTATGGATGTCCTTGGCAGTAGCAGGTTCCTGTGCCATAATTTTGGATGTTGTGTGTATATATATATACATATATATATATATATACATATATATATATATATATATATATATTTCTATATCAGACGATACTATCCTATCAACAACTTTTGCTGTAGTACATTACTAAAATACATTGTATAAAAAATTGTATGATATTTGTTGTGTGACTATGCTGTAGTAGATGTTATATAACGTACTGATGGTACTGTTGTGTAGTATGTTTTTATTATTGTAGCCTACAGTATTTTATGGACTTGCTGGTCTTTGTGTTATTATGTACATTAGTGAGGTAATCTTATACTACTATATATGGCATGACATATGCAGTCATTGTCATCGACGCTGGTGTGTTCTATATTCAAATATAGAACACATAAGAAATACATAAGATTTTTGCAATAAATAATAAGAGTGATAGTGCAGCGACATTGCTGCATTTTTACATGTTTTAAATGTCGTATTTCTTGGTTCACCCATGACAAGTCTACGAATCAGACTCAGAAGATAGACTCAGCAACTTTATAATAACTTTAGTGTTTGTCATTATCTTTGCCTCTATTATTACCGTAACATATGAACGAGAACAGCATTGTTGGAAGTTTTAGCCTGCAAACTTACATATAGTTGCTCTGATTCTTTCATTATTTATATTTGTCAACACTAGCTGCAGGCCCAGCAGCAAAGCACCCAATGAAGGTAACTAGTAGCGAATAATGAATAACAGAACATCAATTAATAAAGCATGAACTCTGTCGAGTCATTCTGTTTTAAAGTTTCAAAAGAAACCAAGGGAAACGAGCTTCGCATAAGTTGAGGACTGCCTTTAACAATTCAATCAGAGGCAAGTTGGAAGTTTGAATGTAGCGTAAGTAGACTCAGACAAAGACTTCTTCCAATCAATCCAAGTTACAGTGGCCAGATGCAAGGTGTTCTTACACTGTGCCCGCAAAGCTGCATTTGCCTGCTTATCCACCTTCGTGCTCCCCGAGTGCTCCGCCCGAAATCCATCCAAGGACTCCATAACAAGGCCGCCCCTCTTGTCTCGCCCCAGGAAGCCCAGCTTCACTCCCATAAACACCAGGGGCACCAATCGCAGGCTCCACTCCGCCCTGACCTCCATGGAAGACTCTTCCCCGACGCCGGGGTTTGACTCACCCTCTGGATCTGGACCCAGGTAACCGTACCCGAACCAGCGCCCCATGGATGCCATCCAGGACCACCACCGCGACGTGGCTACAGCCGGCTGCTTCCGCCGAAGAAATGTCGCCTGTCCCAACGCCTCGAAGACGTCGCTGCTCCCCTCAACATCCCCCCGTTCTATCTGGATACGCTCCCGGAAAGTCGACAAAACCGGGTCGTCTGACCCCTTTACAGTTTGGAGGTACTCCTCTGTGGCATCCCGGAGCACCTGCCACCATTTCTCCCCATTCCAGGGACCGTAGGCCAGGTTGCAGCATGTGGTTGTCAGCAAGACTGACGCCCACACTCCTCCGGCCTTGCAAGCATTAATGCAGCAGTTCCAACAGAAATGCCATGGGTCTGGCACCCAGAACAGCCTCGCCCTGGCATAGTACAGGTTGAACGCAACACCGCACAGGTTCACGGAGTGGCAGTCCTCCACTTCCACCAGTGTGGGACGACTGTCCCAGCCCTGGGCTGCTGGGTTCAAGTCAATCAAGTTCATTCATGACATGAAGGTCCTAGGTTCAGCTCAGCATGGCCACTAGGAATCGAGATTAGAAAGTAAAAACTAATTAATTATTCAATCTTGCAGAAAATATATGGATGCATCTTGATGATCAGTGTATCATAGGTCCTACTAATAATAATTAGTAGGACCTATGATACACTGATCATCATAATAAGTAGATTGTCCAATGCAGATCACGGCACACTGCCGTCACCATCCCTCTCCTGGCCTTTCTCTGACTCGCCCACTGCCAGCTGGAGCTTTGGCCGACCCCGGGTAGCCTTGCTCCCCGATGAGGTTGACTCAACCTGCTCGTTGGCCTTGGCCTTGGCCTTTGGGAAGAAGTTGGAGTATCCATACCCCAGCAGGGCTTGCATTACATGGTCCTTTTTGACCAGGTGTTCGTAAGCCGCTCGCCGTTTGATGTTTTTCTTGGCTTGAGCAAGCACGGTCTTCTGAACCTGCTGTTGTCGCCCCATCTCAGAGTCCAACCAGTCCTGTGCCAATGCCTGCCATTGGTCCTTATGCAGCTGGGAGACCTTCTCCCCCGGCGCCTCCGTTCTGAGGAGGGTGTCCCTGCCCTCCTGCACAGCACGTAAGTCACATAGAAGCAGAGTGTGTCAGCGAGGAAGTCAGTAATTTTGAAAGGGCGACTTTATTATTATTTAGAATCGGAATGGATTCGGATCAAAGTTTAACATTTCAATCATTAACATTTGAATGAGTGACACAATGAGCCGGTACCCGGAGCTGCACTTAAAACTTAAAACCGATCTTAAAACCGTTTCAACTTAAACCGTTTCAACCGGTTAAATGAAACTACAGGCTTCCGGAGTGAACACAGTGAACAGCAGTTAACCTCACAATTTCGCACTCGGACTGGCCTGAGGGGGGCCGAAGCATGTCTTCCCTGTGCGCAGGTTCATCACCACACTCCCCATTCGCTCCTTGCCTCCCTTCCGGGAGTCGTCCGACACGAGGCACACCAGCCTGCAATCCACCAAGTTCCTCCGAGACTCCTCCCAGTACTCAACCAGTACTCGCTGTGCTTGAGGCTCGGTCAAGGGAGCAGTGCACTTCCTGGGAGGGTTCGCTGCTTTCGCCTTCGCCGCCCTCTTCCTCCCCAGGGCCTCCCTTGCCCGGACCAGTGCAGATGCAGCCTGCAAGTACCTGGCCTCCCCACTGTTGCGGACCACCCATCCGGCCACACGACTCGCCCGGTGGAAGTCCTTCTCCTGGCCAATCCATTTCTCCTGCCACTGTAGGGAGATATACGCAACCACCTGCTCGAAGAGCCATGCCAGATTGGGTGACTTCACCCACACAAGCAGTGCATCCACCACATGGACACGCGACGCAGGCAATTGGTTTTTGACACCCCGTGGCAGGTCGTTGAACCTTATGCCACTTGATTTCTTACACTCGCAATGCCTTTGTCCTACCAACCTGTGGCTTTAGTAGCTTGAGCAGCTACTTGAATCATTCGGTTACTTACTTGCCCCCTCTTCTTTATAATTAAAGTCAAAATAAAAATAATCATAAAAAGGTGTGGTGATTCCATTTGTAACAAAGTTGATAAAGTAACGGCAAGGTGACTTCATGCAGGCAAGAGGCTTCCGACATCTTCTCAAACTCCGGAGGTCCAAGTACTTCCCGGACATCTCCACTTGGACGTCACTCGCCCCGGGAAACAATGTTCCCTGGAAGTTTTGTTCCAAAGTCACGGGAACTCCTGGGCTGCTTTAGGTCCTCTTACATTTATTGACTGACTGCTTTGCTGTATGCATGTCAATCTGTACTACACTGTTGGTAACTTTATTATGATGCCAACAGTTAGATAAAGTCAGGTCATAATAACAATGTACTGAGTGCTATGTTCAATCAATACAAATCCAAACGATAACAACGTCTACATGCTGATCTAGCATGACCAGGCTCATCATCAGAAGACCGTATTTAATCTAATAACAGTGAGTCTGAGCTGAGCATGAGCTTCATTGTCATTGATTCATCTAGTCATTGATGATTTTAGGCAGAAAGCTTAAATTGAACATTTATCCGGGTTAACTTTCAATCAAATCAAAACTTTAGATCAGATTAGCTATTTATAGTCATACAGCATCGTAAACTGAAATTATAATTAATGTAAAATTACTAAGTCTTAGTTTATTATAAGGCTTTATCATGAATCATTCAGCACTGGAGCATGGATGAAAAAAGGGATTTAAAACCTTTCTGTTAAAAAACTACTAGTACTTACTTACAGTAGTGATAATATAAAGGATGCGATTCAAAGTAATTAATTTCGCTACCGCCACACAATCGCAAATGTCTCGTCACTTACTTAATGCTGCCAACAGTCTCCCCTCCCTTGGCAAGATCTCCGCCAGAATTGCCTCCAGAAGGTTTCTTGATTGCTGCTGGCATTTTTGGTCGTGCAAGGCCCAACTAACCAGCAAAGCAACCAGTGCAGACTGCGACACGTGGAGCCCTGCTCCATCGGAGGACCCCTCCGTGTTCTGCCAGACATGGCAACCAGCCAGCTGAAACCTATTCAGCATATTGGACCACGAGTCCCGGAATTTCTTCCCATCCTTGCTCCAGTCCGGCTCCTCAGCCGCTGCCCGGAGCAACACCTCCCGAATCCTTTTGACCTCCCAGAACATCATACACTGACGCTCACTTGTGGGGACTCGATACGCCCACATGTGCAATTCGCTCCTCTGGTCTCCCGGGCATGGCACCATGTTGAATGACACATCCTTCTGTAAATCGCTCAGCCATCGAGACTCCCAGTTCAGCTCCCCGTCTGCTGAAAAGGCAAACAATGCCTTTGTTCTCTTATCCTCCCAGACAGACTGCTTTAGGGTCTCCTTAACCCATCGAGTTTCCACGCCCCGCCCCTGGTCGGACCCAACCAGGTAGCCGAACCCCTCGCGGAAGAATAGCTGCGTGTCCTCAGCGCAAAGTCTTTTCTCCCCTGTCAGCTCGTTCCAGAGGAACTTCCTCCCGTTCAAACCCACGATTAGGGACACATGTCCCTCGTGCTTGAGCTGACAGCACTGGGAAGCTTCTTCCCGGGGATCAGGTGCTCGGGGACCTTAGTCATTAGATTTTAGAGTTTTTCATTTAGTTAACATTAAATTAAAAGTGATGTTAAGATTTTAGCATTTTGTTTATTCTGCACTCCGATCATGTTTGCATTTGATGGCACATGACCCCAACAACGCTTAAATTATGTTAGAAAAAAATTGCATAACTTAACTCTACTACTACGAAGTCTACAAGAAAGCATTTATAATCATATGCCAACTGAGTCCCGGAATCCAACGTCCTGCTGCTGTTCCAATCCAGCTTCAAATGTGTCCTCCCAGGACTCCCCGTCCCCTTCCCAGGCCACCTGGTCCGGGACCTCATTCTCCTCCTTGGCCTCCCGGGGCTCCTCGCCCTGCTCAGCAGCTCGGAGCACCTGGTCCGACTCCTCGCCCTCCAAGGGCTCCTCGCCCTGCTCAGCTCGGGCCACCAGTTCTCGGCGGCCCTCCTCGCCGTCGCTTGGGCCGTCGATGTCCAGCTCCATCACCACATCAAGTCCTGCTGAATTCGCAAGAGTACGCGGATTATTGAGGATTTTGCTTTGATGTGCATGTAAATACATCGTGTTCTGATTTTGTGGAAGAATTCCTCATTGTAGAAGCCACTCATGAGACACCGACCTGAATACGATCAAGATCCAGGTAGTGTAAAATGTGTGCACTATGTTATGATAAGATATATGTATGAGAGAGTTCACACCGACGTTACTGCATCATGCCTGGGCCTTGAAAGATAGATGTTAACAAGTTAATACGTCGACCTTGCATCTGATCTGCCATTCGAACTGTTTGTGCTAGTGTGGTCACTAGTAACGCGAACGAGGACACACGGCTGAACACATGATATGCCCGCAGGTGAATGTCCGGAATGCATGCATACCTCGCTATGTCGTCTAATTTATTTGCGCACGTGTCGTTCGTGTTCTGCAAGATTCGATGCAGCAAGCTTGGATCTGGTCGAAGTTACACTTCTGAATCAATTTAAGTCAGGCTCTGCACAGCATCCAAACCTGAAACCATTCAGCAATCAATCGAGCAATCCTTATCGCCCAGTGACTTGGCTTAGGCCATTGACAACGGTTCCAACAAGTATTACGCCACATGCCTTGCCTAACTAACCAGACACAGTATTTTTAGCAATGAAAATCTCGCATGCCACTGTAGAATAACAGTTAGCGGCATCATGATGTCGGAAATTGAACATGCATGAAGGATTGAATCGAATCCAGTATATGTTCTGTGCAGGAACTGAAATAATACAAAGCAAGACGACCACGTTGCTGCCAGTCGTGTCGATCATTTATTATTGTTACCTGCACGTGCAGGGCAGCATGAATCGTAAAGTCTTGTGAAATAACACCCTACAGCTGGACTGAGTTGAAAGTCAGTCGTAGGTCATGTGAAACTCCTGTGAATGCACGACCTCTTGTGAGTTGTTTAGTTATTCGCAGAAGAATGTCGGATCTCATTTGCACATGAATCAATGTACATGTCTGTCATCAAACCACTTACATCCAGAGAGTAGGAATGACGATACCGACTAGATATTCTGTGCAACTTCGAAGACGAATAAATACCATTCCCCAGAAGCCATCACCTCGACAATGAAGTTTTCTTGGGACCCTGGGAATCCACAAACGAAGTCCGAAGGAAATTACTAGTATGAGCTTACGGTAGCAGTTAGGGTCCTCAAGGATTATAGAAGATTCCTCGTTCATTTTGGTCAATTTATGATTGACGAACGTTGATTTAATTTAGATTGAACTGCATCATATTTCATTAATGGTGAGGTTGTGAGTACTGTACATGAATAGAGAATATCATGGCATCCTTAACAAGAATATGCTATATACACTACTATGTTAAGTTAATATAATTAGTTTGCCCTGCATTGCCAACCTGCCAGCGATGGCAGACAATCTGATTCTAGGCTAAAATGATGAAGACTAGCCAAAGCCACATACAGCAACCTGCATGGAATTGTTCTTTTCTTTTATTTAGCTTGATTGTTTAGCTCAGCAGTTCAGTTTTTAACAGACTCCACCATCTAGAGAGCGAAGGGAGTCTACGACACCGACCTGCAATCGCAATGTCTGCACAAACCGGTTCTCGCTGTCGAACAGACATGCCACATGCAACCGGGAATAGGATTGGTTCAAGAATGGATTTTGTTTCATCAAATGAGACCTAAGCCTGACCCAAGCTAGTACGACTGCCCTGAGGAAGCCTGATTCTGCCAATTCTGATATACATCAACAACAAAGTCAGAATCAGGACATTGATGATACAATAAGACTTACTAACAGGCTATCCTAACCACTGCCTGCTGATGGCACATTCATTCCCCAAATCTGTTCTGATCTGAGGTTCATGCCATGCAGCGCCTAATCTGTAAGTACTATATTTCAATGTAGTTCTTACTCTCGCATTGTCAGTGCATGCCAGCGACTCTGACTGACCAAACATTAAAAAATTTAAACGCAATGTCGCCGAATTATTTTATTCTTAGTAAGAACAGAGTCGAGTCGAGGAGTAGTCTGCCTTCAATAACCTGATTACTGAATGACTCACACAGGTCCTGGAAGCCACTGGTGCAAGCGAATCATGCAAATATTCTTATTATGATCTCGGAGAACTGAGCGAGTCAGAGACACATGTGCAAGAATCATTCACAGTCATAGAAATTCGTTGAATGCAGGGCCTTAGTTGTTTAAGAAATTCACAAGAAAGTTCCACTTAAAATGAGCTCACACAACTCCACAGCATGCCCTGGAGGCATCCCACCCCATCTGATCCAATCCTGTGTTCTTTCTATTTCTCATTCTCTGATGGTACATGTGTTCATTGTCTTCGTTCTACTATTTTTTTTTTGACGAAACTACATTTCCCTTATTTACTAATGCTAGGTTGCTTTCCATGAGGCTTCTTTGCTTCCTTCATTCGTATGTCGAGTCTAAACAGACTGCACCGACCATGTCTTCTAGCATGCATCGTCTCGGGTCTCGGGACACCCAAATGTTCTCAACAATGGCATGAAATAATTTACCAATTCAAGAACTAACAAGATGTGAATACCAATCCAAAGCCAAAAGTGACCCTGCACTGTGACTGGTTTCCGTCCCCCGGCTCTCCAGTGCAACTGTAAAACCCGAAGCTGGACCTGCTGTAGCTACATCGTCTTTGCCTACGATGTTGTTACAATGTTTAAAGGAAGCCCCATGGCAACAAGCAGTCCCTTCGAGTCGAGTGACTGGTTTGTCTCTGACATTGCTAGTTACTGCTCGAAGAATGTCATGCAATGTGATAAAAAATGCAACAGTCTGCAAGAGTCGATTGATTCAGGAACGAATCATATGCCAACGAGCCTAAGGGTTTACTTAAACTAAATTCTGAGTTACCCAGCATTCAGTTTCATTCATGCAGACATGAGTGTCACTTCCAAAGGGTTGGATTTTTATTAGCACCATGTCAAGTCTTTGACGACACGGAAGCTTGGCCTTCTCCTTTATCTGAAAAAACATTGTGAACGGACAGACAACTAACTAAGGATTCCTCCCCCTGGCTGGCTGCAGTGTGCCCTTAACCTAAACTAAACTCCAAGTCGGAATATGAGACCCTGCAGCTTGCAAGCTATTATGAATAAGTCTTAAGCAAAAGAATGATTAAACCTGTGTCTGTTTTACTCATTCAAAATTTCCAGACTATACTACATAGTACTTAACTTAGCTGCATCAAATCAGGAAATGTGTGTGACACAGCTGGCTTCTGTCTGTGTGACTCATGTGTATGAATGTCAGGTCTGTTGTTTCCGCATTGTTGTACACCCATGCTGGCACTCTATCGTAATTCCCAGTGAGTAACAGACACAGGGAAGATAAGTGACTCCGGTGACAACTGGATAACGATCAGTGGGTCTGCACAAGGACGCTCTTAGCATCACGAAATTAAATAGGGCTGGGTTTGTTTACAAAATAAATATCATCCTGAACCTTAAAGACTAAGCCCCTAATTGCCTACACCCAATATCGTATATGCTATCATCCTTGACACTAGCTTAAACTCAACCGAAAGAAATACAGTTTAATAACTGCATGGCTCCATAGGGACCCCTCGTCATTAGTGCCAAAGAAGTCTTCTCGTTTGCTGTCACTTAACTTAAGTAATGTCTTTCTCCTTCATGATATGCCCCTCTCTCAGAGATTCTAAGTAAGACTTAGTAAACTTAGAACTGAATCATGTAGTAGTGCACGATACAGACAGCTAGCACGGAGGAAACAATATAGTTAATAGTTACTGAGAACTACATACAACATTTCATGTCAACCAACGCTCATGCTCAAACTAGCTGGGCCGGCGTGACACAACTAAGCAAGGCCACTTCCACCGTGACTTTGTCTTCCTGATTAAGTCCACGTCCAGACTGCGATCACCATGTGTCGTGTCCATGCAGTAATGTCGATGGGGTTCGCGACATTAATTCTTTTCTACTTGGGTATTGCACTGCAATTACACGGACATCTGTTATTTTACGAATTAGCAGTTAATTTACTTAGTTGTACATCACCTACTGCAATCTATCGGAGCCAGGGAGAGAATTCAATAATATTATTACAAATAAATCAGAAATTATTAACTATTTCAATGTGAACTCAACTGTCGGAACTTGCAGACAGTACCATGGAAGTCCATTTTGGTTGTCCGGTCTAAGTTAAAGTATTTTCATTCTAATTTTCGTCCAGACTGGACTGTCTAAGGCCTCCACCTGGCACAGCAAGGCATGGCAACTTCGACAATACAGAAGTAAAAATCATGATATGTAGGTAGGTACGTAGGTAGGTAGGGTTCGACCTGCAGCAGTAGCTGTGGCCTCCGGCACTCTTCACCGCTCAGCATCTAGAGATGTTGAACAAAGTGACCTAAGCTATTTGTCTTCTTTCTATTGCATGCGGATGTTGAGAATGACGACAAGCATGCCTTGTCCTCGAGTCATGTCACAATTAAACAAAGAATGCCTTAGGTTAACAACTGCATGTACCGAGAAATGCTCAGATCAGTAGTTCATTTATAGTGTGGAGAGCATCTTGTAAACTAAAGTCATGTCAATATTCAATTTAATCCAAAGTTTCGGGTTGAGCAAATATGGATTTGAAGAATTATGTCAATGTTTGCTTGAATGATAATAGAAAAATAACTCATATGTTAGTAGAGCATGGCTGCATTCGGATTCGTCAAATTCTGTAGGTTTTATGAATTACGCGATCTGTCTGTCTGCGTGTCTGTCTGTCTGTTTGTCTCTGAGTTGAGTTGACTTCCTCAGAGTAAAGAACTCTCTCCCAGGCTCGATACATAGAAAATCCACCCAGTTCATGTATAAAATATATTTCAATGACAGACATGAAGCCTGAGGTCTCACTGACTGAATCATGCAGTTCGTTCAGGAAGGCTATAGCCTAGCACAGAAACACAACAGTTAAAACCTGGCAACCCAAGTTGACCATCCCAACCTATTCAGCAGCAATACAAAACAACATCATGTTGTATGTGGCCACTTTCTTTCCTAATTTTTTAATTAACTACTTTAGTCATATAAACTAGTCACGAGAAGGGATGACATCAATCTTAGATTTGATTGAATGATTCATAATTTTAATCATAGGCATAAGGAACTTTAACTAAGTGAGTCGGAAGGAACCGATTTTGACTCTGCTTCAGCCCACACACAGAAGCCAGCAAAACAAATACGTCATTAGTAAATAAACTAAAAGCTTGTGAAACCACCAACTTAGGAACCAGTCAGAAGGAACGACCAGGCGAGGCTGAGGAGGGACAGATGATTCCATTCCAGGGCAGGAGGAGTTAAAAGCTACTTATAGTTATGACTGGGCTTCATCATCACCACATTCAAGTCGCTGTGACAACCATGGCATAAGTAAAACCCAAGACTACTTCAACCACATGATGTTCGAAACCTGTGCCCACCCTCCATAATTATCAAGTGAAATAGCAACCATCACAAACACTACTTAATAATATTGTGCCAAATAAGAATCCGCAATCATGGCCAGCAGCCCTATACTTGTCAGAAACTTGTATTAGAACTAAGTCACTATTAGAGAGACTCTGATCTCTGTCCTGCTGCTGGCGTGACTCGTCAGCCGGTGCAGCACAGAAGCGACGACTGGCAGCCTGTCAGGCAGGAGTGAGCATGATGTGAATTCAGGAACCGGGTATCTTTGGATTCATGCCCTGGTTCTGATGCATCGAAGTAGATTTTTCATTGATTGTAACCGAAGTTATTAAATTAATTATTAAGTCTCATCACGACTCAGCTCAAGAAAACATTCTGGATGTGGGTCTTGCATGTAATAAAATGAGTTCAAAAATATGTCAATAGATCCAGAATTCTGTCCTATTTACCCTTGAAGAATACTCAGGGAGGAGTCTGGGTACACTGCAAACATCTTAGGAATATCTTCCTCTACATCTCAATTGCAATTTGCAGGTTGGCACTGGCAACAGTACCTTAGCTGTCAGATGGTTACTAAACCAGTGACGGGTAGCTGAGGCTGTGACTTGCTAATCGGTTCTCATGTCACAATGATTATCATCATTGCTCATCATCTGCAGATAAGAAGATAAACCACACAAACACAATTTAACCCTGGAGGATTTACTGCCTGCCTCAATCCTAGCCCCCAGCCCCAAGAGTGAGAGTAGTGATGTCTGAGTCTGTGTCTGACTAAGAGGTTCAACA
>CAJNDT010005834.1:67500-132500 GCA_905221615.1 Symbiodinium sp. CCMP2592 | reverse complement strand
AGCTTCGTCCGGGCCCTTTTGCTCGCCATCTTATCGGCCAGGAAGTGCTTCTTTCTGAATTTGTTCGGCCCGTCCTCAGTCATTTAAAGAATCAGACTGACAAAGGATCAGATTTATGAGTTCTGATGCCTAATTAATTAAGTGATCGTTTATTCAACTTCACTCCAGAACGTTCAACTAGCAATTTAGTTAGTATGGATTGAATCACAAACATTTACATGAAGTCAAAGTCAAAGTAATAATGTGAGACACATTACCGGTTGCCGCTGTGTTGCTGAGCCATAAGTGCAGTTTGCTAGATGTGATGTAGTTAAGTTGTAGTCAAGACAGGACTACTAAGTTATGACCAAGCACTTCATTATAGCCACTTACTTACTTGTTGCTCCAGCTCAACAACCTTACTGCTGACTTAATAGTCTTAAAAAGTTAGATAGTTAACATGAACTTAATAACATGCACAGATGCTGCAAACTAAATAAATCCCGATTGATTGATTGATGTGGGTCTGCCGATAATTGATAAAGAATGAGGTTAAACTACGATGGTAATAAACAATTAACAATCAATATTTTTATTTACACATTTCAGATTTCACGACATGGATTACACAGGCAGTGAACGAGGGTAGTTACAAAGTTTGAATTTAAATTTAATACTACATTGAATTTATCTGAATTTCAGGATTTTTTTTTAAAAAATGAAAAGTGAATTATTAATTCAGGGTGAGTGAAGTGGGGCCACGGTGAAAATACGTTGTTTACGAAACTTGACTAGACAAACTGTTGCTGCTGGGCCAAAGTTCGGGCTGAATCAGCCCAGGATAGCAACAATCCTTCTTCCCCATCTTCACCAACCTCCAGCCAGGCTGGACCCCGCACTGCGCCGCAGGGCTCCCCTTGAAGACTGTTTCTACCCTCAACCCAGGGAGCCCCTGCAGCCCGTCCTCCCGGGACTCCCGGGGATTTTTCTCAATCGCGAACCCATATCTGGTGTGGGGGACTCCCAGGTTGACCTCAACCTCCTCCCACGTCCCGTTTGGCATCGGGACAGCAAACCGCAGGAGCCCCTCATTCCCCTGCTCGTCTTTGATCTCAATTTTCGCTTTCTCCATGACAAAGAGACGCTCCTCATCACCATCCGTGGAGTCATCCTCCCAGAACTGGCCCCACTCCAGTGAATCCAGTGACTCCACTGACGACGAGCTGCTCGGGGACCCCCCGGGGGCACTGCCCCCACGACTGCTCCGTGCAGTTATCTCCTGGGATGGTGAAACAATGATTGCCATGTTGCGGAAAAGTTTTCGAGTTGGAGTGAAAGACCATTGCAAGGCTTTAATAGTAGTACTATAGAATAATACTAGAAGTGCTAACTTACTTTTATTATTAGGTTGAATTCTGAATCGAAATCCGAAACTTCATCGTCAAAATCTTAGCAGGATGATGACCAGTCAGACTGACTAAGATGATAACCTGTTCGACGTATTCGACTCAACTGTCAACTTGTGCTTAATTATTAACTAATTAGTTAGTTAATTAATTAATAGTAGTTACACAATGAAAAGTAGCCTTGACTTTGACTCGACAGTGGCCAGACATTCAGTTCAAGCCACTGAAAAGTTAAACTGACTGGATTAATTATTAATTTAAGTGACGTCGTACAACCTGTCTCAGGATGTCATTTCAAATTCCCACTCAGTTGATTCTCAAGCCTCCAGCGATGGAAAACGACGACATATCCATGCCGCTGTCTGTGGTTAAATTAAAAAATCTGACAAAGTCATTCATGATATGAGGTCGTGACTGCTCAGTAGTCAGTCAATAAAAAACAAGCAAACCTTTGATCTGGATTACAAGTCTAACAATTATAAAACTAACGACAGGGACTATTCAGGTTCAGTGTTCGATGAAAGTTTAGTGTAACTTATTTTATTTGTCAGCTACTGAATGCTACAGTCACAGATAACCATCAACGACCACCAAAAAAAGGAAATTGATATCATTACCCACTTGTTGCATATCTTGTAATCTGTAGTTACCATTTAAAACCAGCGACATGTAATGATAACTGCCAGACTCTTATTTTTGTTGTAGTGATTGTTTTTAAACCAGTAATACTATTGTATTATTCATAGTAACCAGTCAGCTACCAGCTAACTCGACAGCGAAAGTAAGTCACTTCAGTTAATATATTGTATTATAACTAAGGTTTAAATCCTAGCCTTCGACTGAACGAATGTCTGTCTGTCTGACTGTCTGTCTGTCTGTTTCAGTCTCTGGCTGACAAATCACATGAATCATCATTACCCAATGCTTCTGGACATTAGTAGTAAATGCTTTAAGCCCAAACCCGGCCCTCGCCCAGAAAGCCCCTAACCTGCCTGACTCAGACGGTAATAAAAATGTCGATTGGCTTATATATACAATAATAAATAATAATTGTACTGACTGAATTTGAATCAAGTGTCCTTCCCGGGAAGATTCTCCCCGCCCTCGCCGTCAGTGTCGTCCGCCGGAGATGTTGGACTCAGAACCGCCCCATCGCCAGCCGGGGCCACTGCCGCCGGGGCCGCATTGCCAGCCGGGGCCACTGCCGCCGGGGCCGCATTGCCAGCCGGGGCCACTGCCGCCGGGGCCGCAGAGGCCACTGCCCCATCGCCAGCCGGGGCCACTGCCACCGGGGGCAAACCATCCTCAGTGCTCAGGGGTCACTGTCAAACAAGGTAAGATCCATGTTATTTCATGTTTAACTACGAAGTAACCAGCTACCTGAGTCTACGATCAATTCAATTAACTTGACTTAGGAGATGTATTAATTACTACAGTCATATCAAAAAAATCGTTAATTATTATATTCGATCACAAAGTTTGACTTGATATTTATCTTTAATAGGAACAGTTAAATTAAATTTTAATTTACCTACGCATAACGTAACATTTAGTAGTAAGTTGACAAGTGATTAAAGTTCAGAACTCTTGTCATTTCTCACACATAGTGTTTGTTAGTTACTGAACTAATGACATTGTTTAATAACTTGTCAATATGACTCATGGAATCTGAGAGTGAATACAGGATGCAGACATCTAAATTATTTACCGCCTTAACTGGAATCTGGGTCCCGCCTTCCACTGCTTGTGGGCCCGCTTCTGCTTCCGCTTCAGGTCGTGCGCTTTACCACCCATGGAGTCAGCAGCCAGCTCGGGCGCCCATGCATCATGCAAAAGCCCTGACTCCGATCTTAATTCCGTTACGTTAGATTATTATTGCTGTGACTTTCAATAATGCAATTTGCTGGGTATCGCAGTGTCACTGTATGCATGAAGTCTGAATCAGTCTGAATTACTTTTTATAATAATACTATTTAATTTAAATTTACTAATACTGTTACGGACCTTTTGTAATGTTAGTTAAATCAGTTTATCGTCGTAGTGAAACTCTTCGGACTTCTGGCCTCAGTGAGTGCACCTCACTGCCGAAGTTTGAGCTGTGCAACAGCTGACTCGGATCGGAGGTGGACTTAGACTGTGAGTGACTCTCAGATTATTGAATTGATCCGTCACAGCTTAGACTAGATTGATTCCGATTGAAATTAGTCGGCGAATGTTGTAATTTCGGACTTCTGTCTTAGAGTCTTAGTCTATCATGAACAATGAACAAGGAGTCCCGTCAATAATTGTAGCATATTTAATCGGCATGATGGGCGGGTGCAACGCCAGCAAGGTAGTAGAATACGTTACTTACTAATTCGATTCGGGACTGACAGAACTCAATTCCATGAATGAAGAAGGCAAATGTAGACTGTACAGTACTGCGTCTCTCAGACGTCTCAATCTCGAGAAGATATGTGTTTCCATCCGCTGCAGGTGTAATTCATTTTACTTAGACAATGAGACAGAAATCCCAGATCTATTCAATTGATGATTCTTACCGAGACTCCAAGCATGACAATGACAAGTTTCAATGACTGACTAAGACTAAGGCTTCAATCCGCAGATTGTCTGCATGAGTCATTGTTATTACACTTGTAACTTAGAAGTGTGACATTGAAATGACATTAATGATGACGAGTTAACAGCACCTGACCGAGGGTCCTGACAACTCTAATTCAATTCAGACTCAACTAATCAATAAAGAACGGCCTGTTCAGTTCAGTTCTGTCGATACTGGTCTCAGGACTCGACTCGATTCTCAATAAATTAAAGGTGACGGTTTGAGTGTGTTAGATATGATTCATCGGTGGCGGGGGCTGCGAGAGTTAGTTGGGGTTGACACTGCAGTGAAGGATGCTTCTTTCAATCTTTCAGTGTAGTTTCCTTTGATTTGGCATCTAAATTACTACTTGACTAAAGTTCTAAGTCAGGGTTTGGGGTTTTATTTTTATTGTTATATTATTATTATTATATTATGAGGGTGTCAAACTCTCGGAAGGGCTGGGCACAGGAGCACCGATTACGTGTTGAGGTCGAGGTCCAGTTTAAAATTAAGACATGTTGCTAGGGTTTCCGGGTTTTATCGAGTGGTTCAGGATTTAGTGCAGAACAGCATGAAATTGAAAACCCAATGATTCATACCCGCCAACTGAATGCAACAACCTCACCGAATTATTGCATAAACCACGCAAAACCCTCGATCCCAAACATCAACCCAACACCCCAGTAACCCTGAAAGCCCAATCACAACAACACCATCACCACCGGTACTACTAACTACGTCTACGACTGAGCAGTAGAGGTAGAAGTACTAGTAGTCGGACTACTAACTAGTACTTCTACCTCTACTGCTGCTACTACTACTACTGCTACTACTGCTACATACTACTAGTACTACTACTACTACCACTACTGCTACATACTACTAGTACTACTACTACTACTACTACCACTACTGCTACTAATAATACTGCTACTAAGTACCACTGCTACTACTACTACAACTACTACTACTACTCTACTACTACTACTACTGCTACTACTACTAACTAGTACTACTAATACTGCTACTTACTAAGACTAACTCCTACTACGACTTCTACCCATTGATTGCCGGTTGCTAGTACTGTACTACTTGCTACTATTACTTCTACGACTACTACTACTACTACTACTACTAGAAATACTACTACTACTACTACTAAGTACTACTACTACTACTACTACTACTACCACTACTAGTAGTAGTAGTACTACTACTACTACTCCTGCTCAGTTACTACCACGTATTATTATTTCTACTACTACTACTACTACTGCTACTACTACTACTTACTATTACTAGTATACTAGTAATTACTACTACTACTACTGCTAGTACTGCTAGTAGTAGTACTACTACTACTACTAAGTACTACTGCTACTGCTTCTACCACTACTACTAACTACTACGACTACGACTACTGCTTCAACCACTACTAGTAACTACTACTACTACTACTGCTACTACTACGACTACTACTACTACTAACCACTACTACTACTACTACTACGACTACTACTAACTACTACTACTACTACTACTACTACTACTACTACTACTACTACTACTACTACTAACTAACCACTACTACTACTACTACGACTACTTTCTCTACTACTACTACTACTACTACTTTGTTTTACTACTACTATTACTACTACTACGACTACTACTACTACTACTACTACTACTACTACTACTACTATACTACTACTACTAAGACTACTACTAACTACTGTTACTACTACTTTTGATTAAAAATAGTACTAGTACTACTACTACTACTAACTACTACTACTACTACTACTACTACTACTACTACTACTACTACTACTACTAACTACGACTACTACTGCTGTATTTAAAATACTACTTAACTTACTGCCAGTACTGTTAAACTGTGAATCGACTGCTTGCTACTAACGCTAACCACTACTCCTACTACTACTACTACTAAACTACTACTACTACTACTATTACTACTACTACTACTACTACTACTACTACTACTACTACTACTACTACTACTACTACTGCTGACTGACTCTGACTGACTAGTACTACTACTAAATATAATAATAATAATTATAATAATACTTCTACTACTAGCTAATTTTAAGTTACTGGCTGTGACTATCATGACTACTGGCAGAGGTTCATGAGCTGCCTGACTGATCGTTGCTGTTTCCTGGCCTGAGTCTCAGCAAATGGCAGTCGGCCATATTATAAAAAAGTTATGCATATAATATTTTATTCTAATATATTTCACACTGGTAACCGCTGAGTTAAAGTAACCACACAGTACAGTATCAACGAATTGTTGAAGCTAAAACTTTGATTTGGCTCGAATCTCATGTGATTCATCCTTGAATATCGGTATTGAATGTTCCTTGGTATTTTATTATCACTTCTGTACCTGCTGAACGACTATCCTTGACAAGACTCCAGGACTCCAAAGCAAATTTCAACGGCTGTGAGTGTCGAGCTGCTTAGCAGCAGTAGTCACTGAAGCTACTTGCCAAATAATAAACGACATTTATTTAAACATATCGGTGCATCAGTTACAGTTATTATATATTATATTCATGTAGTACTGTCTCTTTGTTGAATTGTTCTTACTTTTCCTTATAAAACTGAATATTTAATTATTTAATTACATGGATATCGTCAACTGTAGTAGATAACTAGTTATGATTCTTTGTTTAATACATTAGTTGAAAGTTATATATTCTATGAATCGGGTGAACGAGAATCCTGAGAACAATGACTCCACAATTGTTCTGTTTGAATGACCAGGATATTATTCTAGTAACACAATGTAACATCTTCGCCTTAGTTATACTTATTACTTGCAGAATTTCAGATCATTTTCATCAGCAATTAATAATGATGGCAAGTGTTTGATCTAAGATTTCGTTGGCTTCTGAACTAATTAATTAATAAATAAACTATTCTATTCGTTTCTCCTGAATGCTGAATCATTGACACACCATATATTCAATTACAAATTTACTTTAAGTCAACAAGTTGAACTATAACTATAACTCACTTGTATTATTTTAATAATCAATCTCTCTGCTAACACTTAACTAACTTAGTACTCGACAGTTGCAGGCCCCGCAGACCCCTGATATTACTAGACTTTAGTCGTGACTAATGCTAGCACTTGAATGAATATGATTCTCTGATTTGGTAGACCAGATACTCAATTGATTAACCAATCATATCTGATATATAATTAATTACATATAATATTATATCCCAGATTCATCCCTGAAATTTTGAAGTTTATTAATAAACCAGGCTCCTCGGTCCTCCGTCGATGCCAGCAGCCAGGCAGCACGTCGGCAGCGGCGGGGAGGGCCACGAGGGTTTTCACGCCCCGGGCCGAGTCGTGGTCGTCCAGAGGTGTCCCGGTGGGTGGACAACGGACAGGGCAATCATTCATTATTGACTGACATCGGAATGCTAACTTGACTTGTAGTTCAATACATATTACGAACACGCAGGTACAAATTAAATAAACATCCTGCACATTAAAAAAGCTGAGTTGTCGATTAGAGTTTGTTCAGAAACTGAAGTTTGCAACCTAACTGGTAATACTTCTAGTTCTGAAGTTCAATGTTAAACAACTGTTAAACTGTTAATTGATTTTGTTTCTGTGTTTGAACTGTCTGCTGGCTATTTACTTATTATTAAATTATTTACAAACGAGATCATCTTACTTTACTTGGTTGGTGTGGGTGTATCATACATAATTCAACATGTTAGTTATATGATATATAATTATTTTACAAGTTTATAACATACTCGTGCTATGGCAACGTAAATAATGTCCTGTAGCTAAAATTTATGTCGTCTTGTCTTTAGTAATTAGAACAGTTAGAAGAGGTTAGTTAAATGTATATTTAATTATACTACATCGACTTATTATCAGCAGCTGGCTTAAGAACATGATCATGTTAGCGGTGTTTGTTTCGATTCGAATTAGCAGCATTTAGTTTCAAGTCGCTGCGGGCTTACCCATGCCCGACGACAAACATCTCTGGAGGAAGAGTGCAAAACAACAGCACAACAACTGCAACAACTGCAACAACAACAACAACCCCACAGCCACAGCAGGAATCAACAACAACGACTGCAACACACAACAGCAACAACCCAGGCCATAACAATCCAAGACTAACTAAGTCACACATATACTACTACATTGTCTCAACATCAGACATCAGCAACAGCATCACTGAGTGATGTTGCCAAATCACACGACGACGACAACAACAACAATGAATCCACAACAACCACGACTACAACAACAATGATGACGACAACGACAAACAACCACCGCAAACAACAACATCACCACTAACAACAAGAAATGAGGAAGAACAATAACAACAAGTACGTAACTTCAACAGCAAGTAATTACAACAGCACGTTTGATTAAAATTAAAAAAATAAAGACAGCAAGTTGTAGCAACAACAACAACAGTCAACAAGCTACCAACAACAACAAGTAACAAGCAACAACACCAGCACCAGCTCACCACAACGACAACACCACCACCGAAAACAACAACTGAGCGGCGACAACCACAACCCAGCTGACCCAGGACAGCAATGCAACATGAACAGCCACAACAACTACTGCTAAACACCATCAATAATGAGCAATCGACAACTTCAGCAACTGCAACAGCATCGGGCGCAACAACAAGGACACACCGACACCAACATGACTCAAATGACCGTGACTGACAAACTGCAGCAACAACAACAGCAGGAGCAACAACAACAAACAACAGCAAGTAATACTACGACAACTACTCCATTTCTGTTTCATGTCAAATGAGTCGCAACGACGGCAACAACTACGACAGCGACTGTTATTTAATTGATAATATTAAGTTAATAATTAACTTAACTTATTAATTAATAGCAGAAAATTTGAAAATACTTTAGTCTTAATTAATTAATAAATAAATAGTACGACAACACCAGCAACAACAATGACAATGCCATTGACGACGTGTGATAATCTGAGCTGAACGATGAATAAGTTGAGTGTTGAACAATCAGATCAATAAACCTCAATTAATTATGGTCAAAAAACATGACTGACTGACTGATTAATTGATTGATTATGTTGATTGATTTGTTGATTAATGACGATTGATTGATGATTGAAATCGATTATTAGATTAGATGGGTTACAGATTGTGTCAATGTTTGAATGACTCTGTCAACCCATCAGTCATCTTTACTACTGAAACCTAATTTTTTAAATTTAATTAATTAATTTATACATTATTGTCATCATCACCCGAGTCCGTTCTTGCCAACGGGCCCGTTTTTTGCACACCTGGCACTGCCAGTGGCAGGTGTGCAAACTTAAACTCCGGATATTTATGATAGAACATATAGTGTGACTCAGTGGTTGTGGCACCGGGGGAATTCTCGGACCCTGTACTGTACGCCACTGAACCACTGAAGTCACTTCAATTTCAACCCTTCAGTGCATAAATTATCTAGTCGTCATCATTGTCGACGTCAGACTGAGTCTGTGACACGTGAGTGGCTGTGGCACCAGGGATTTCTCACCTGGTACGCCACTGAACCACGACGTGTCGTCAGGTGAGTGGCTGTGGCACCAGGGATTTCTCACCTGGTACGCCACTGAACCACGACGTGTCGTCAGTGGCCGTGTGTGGCACCGGGGATTTCTCGCCCGGTACTACTGCACTGAACCACGATATGTCGTCTGTCAGTCAGTGGCCGTGGCACCGGGGATTTCTCGCCTGGTACGCCACTGAACGCCACTGAACCACGGTGTGTCGTCAGTGGCCGTAGCACCGGGGATTTCTCGCCCTACTACACTGACTGACGTGTCGTCTGTCAGTCAGTGGCTGTGGCACCGTGGCACCGGGGATTTCTCGCCCGGTACGACACTGAACCACGATGGCACCGGGGATTTCTCACCCGGTATGCCACTGAACCACCGAGCGACGTGTCGTCAGTGGCTGTGGCACTGCACCGGGGATTTCTCACCCGGTATGCCACTGTGGCACCAGGGATTTCTCGCCCGGTATGCCACTGAACCACCGAGGCACTTGTCGTCGTCGCTGAACTTCGTGGTCAGTCAGTCAGTGGCACCGGGGATTTCTCGCCCGGTACTCGATTGACTGAGCTGAGCCACCCAGCAACCCCATCAGGTGAGCGCTGTGGCACCGGGGATTTCTCGCCCGGTACACACCACTCACCGAGCTCGAGGTGCTGTCTTCGGTCGCACCGGGGATTTCTCGCCCGTACCGCCACCGAGCTTGTCGTCGTCTGTGGCACCGGGGATTTCTCACCCGTACCGCCACTGTGGCACCAGGGATTTCTCACCCGGTATGCCACTGTGGCACCGGGGATTTCTCACCCAGTATGCCACTGTGGCACCGGGGATTTCTCACCCAGTATGCCACTGTGGCACCGGGGATTTCTCACCCGGTATGCCACCGTGCGTCGTCGTCTGTGGCACCGGGGATTTCTCGCCCGTACCGCCACTGTGGCACCGGGGATTTCTCGCCCGGTATGCCACCTGGCACACCCACCGGGGTTTACACACCCGGTACGAGTGGCCAGATCAAACTCCGAAGTCAGAACCTGAACCTGAATGTCTGAAATCTGAACCCCCTCATGCTGCGCCTGGGTTTAAGGTGGTCAGGGTTACTAAGAGTATAAATAATAAAGCCTACAAGTTATTTCAGTTTAAGTTCACTGTACTAAGTAACTCAGTCTCTCTCGGGTTAGTCATTTTCAAATATTAATATATTCATGCTATTATTATATTAATAACCCACTTAAACTTAGGTCTGAGTAAATGTCAAGCAGTGGGGCTCGGGTCGGCTCGGATCAGGCTGTAGGGTCTGGTCTAGTCTTAACTTAATTAAGCCAAACTGACACTTCTCTACTGATACTTACTTACGGATTTCTCAGATGGTCTTGTGTCTACTATTATTATAATTTACCGTAGTAGCAGTATTGCATTACTATTATTGATTGTCAATCCAGTCTCGGCATAAAAGATTAAGTTCAGGTTCGCTGCGGTTCAGGGTTGGGACGTAGTATTACGTTAATCATAATTACATTATTATAGTTAGTTAGTTACTTAAGTTAAGGGCTCCGGACAGTCGCGCTGCACCACTGCCACCGCTGCCGGCTGAAGCGCTTGGCGGATTCAGGTGAGGCTTGATTATGATTATTATTCAAGGATCACAGGGGCTAAGTCTGGACAACAAGTACACTTTAGATCGGATTAGAGATGGAACTGGATGAATAGATTAACGTATTGGCCACTAGGCAAGGTAAGAAGATTTTAGTATTTTCTTAGATGGACTTCTGTTGTACTGTACTGCATAACTAGTATGTGGTTATAGTTAATCACTGACTGAAACACATGGGTGTGGCATTTGTCTCACGGGATGAGAGAAATAATGATGCACTGCTGATGAATCACTGTTTTACTAAATTTGATTAAGGACTTCCCAACACCAATGCCCTGAATCCTCAACACCAAAAGTTATCCACTTCTGTGCTCTAGAGGAACTACAGGTCAGGGCAGGTCTTGCAATACTACTAATACCACAATCACAAAGATGTCTGCCAATGGGGGGGCTTATTTATATCAGAGACTGTGACCGACCCAGACCCTAGCAATTCAAACACTAATCCTCGAAAACCCTTGGCCCAAGACCCTAACTTAAAACCCCCCACGTTTAGGAATGTTCAACATAATTATTTATGGTCCCCAAACTGAACATTACTTACTTGTACATCACAAAATCCCCCTGCACCGACCGCAACCGTCATCCCTCAAGCCCTGAACCTACTATCCCTAGACCTTATGTCAACATCCCGACCTGAACCCGCAACCCTAAAACCCTTTATCCCTCAAGCTTAACATCCTAAACCTTTCACCCTACTAAAGCCCTAAGTTCAGGCCTTCAGGCTGGGCAGATGTAGACTGACACAGGACCAGGAGAGTGAGTGAGACAAGGGCAGCATCAAGCGAAACAGCAGCAAATTGTCACGTTTTTACTTCTGATGTCAATGTCAATGACTGAAGGAACATCTCAAATTGTTTCAGCAATTGAAATCACAAAGTGGCATAGAGGTTTCAAAATCAATGAAACATAATAATAACAATGAAATCAAAACATACCCTGTGCAAATTAAGTCCAAAGCAATTGTCAGTCTTACATTTCGTGCATCCATAGTCCTGAGGTCCTTTGGCAAAGTGTCAGTGTCATCATGCTTTGTGTCAGTGACTGTATGTGTGTGTGTGGTTGGCTCCTAATGCACATCAACTTAGTAAGTTGATCTGCATGATTCACGAATTTGTGTGAGTAGTATCAGAAATAATATAACAGAAGGAGGAATGTAGTAATCGAAATCACATTTTCAAACAATAGGCAGAAGTTTGCAACAAGAAAAGTAGTAATAGTTGTAATAGCAGCAGTAACAGAATATAATAATTACATTGTGTAAAACATAGTAATAACAGTAATAATAACAATAATAATTAATAATACTAATAATAGTAATAATAATAGTAGTAATAATAATAATAGTAGTAATAGTAATAATAATAATAGTAATAATAATAATAATAATAATAATAATAGTAATAGTAATAATAATAATAATATAATAATAATAATAATAGTAGTAATAATAATAATAATAGTAATAGTAATAATAATAATAATAGTAATAATAGTAATAATAATAATAATAGTAATAATAATAATACTAATAAATAATACTAATAAATAATACTAGCAATAATAGTATTTCATAGTATACTTTAAATAAGAACAGTACATAAATACACGGGGCCCCTGCAAACCCAATTTTGCTTCTCAAAGCCCCGGCGTCCAGAACGCCCCGCCCCCCCAAAACTCTCTGATTTGAGAAGGCTAGTAAGGTTTTGAGGGATAAAACCCTGTAGTTCTATAAGAAGGAGCCCTGAAATAGGATCGGTAATGACAAGAATAGGGCTGGGGGGGATATGTGATTCTATTTTTCGAACAAGGAACACCAAAATAGTGTTGATAATTGTTTAAGGCCCTGAGTATTTGGAATAGGGCTTTGTTCCTTTTTCAGGGGCCGGGGGTCCTCCAAAGGGCTCTACAAGGGTTCTATGAACAGTTATACTAGACCCAAGAGTAACCTAGGAATAAAAAGGGTGCTATGAGGGCTCCTTTAAGGGATCGATAGGGGTTTAGGGTTTAGGGACCCAAGAGTAACCCTAGGAATAAAAAGGGTGCCCTTTTCGGGTCAAGGGGGCTTCGAAGGGAACCTGAACCCTAAAAAAGGGAATAGGGACGTACTCTGGGTCCTAGTATACTGCACGAGGCACTCTTCACAGAGTAGGGCCTTGGGGTATACTGTAGTATAATCGTACAGATCTATAAGCACTACAAAGTGGCTGCTATTACTACTCCTCGGGCAGTGGATCTGGTAGCTCCCGAAACTCTTCCACCCCCTCCCCCGGAGCGGAAGCATGTTCGGACCAACCCGAGGAATGCGTCTTTCATAGCTTGCGGTCTGGCTACCAGCGGCCTGATCCATTATATCCATATCTGCCATCTGCGCCGTCCAAACGGCATCGGCATTCCTTGGGCCAGGTTCCTTTGGCAGGCTCAGATCAGCCCGCTTCTTTGAAAGCATGCGCCATGTTGCTGCAACTCACAGCGTAGGAAATCCACCTGACCATCAAACTCCGCATGAACCGTGGAACAGGGTCCCATTCTGCAGCGGGCACACGGAAAATGCCTGGGCGTGGCTTTGTGCGATCTCCGCGAACAAGGCTTCAAGTCCCTCTAAGGCTCCAAATAGCCCAAAAGCCTTCTATAGTATGGTTTTGGGCGTTCAGGGTTTAGGGTTTAGGGGGCGGCTTAAACTTAAAAATTAGAGCCTTCTAGGGAGTAGCCGGAGTAAGGCTATCCTAATTGCTAGCAAAACCGACGCCGTGTATGAGGAAAATGGCAACCCCTAAACTCTGAACCCCTAAACCCTGAAGTCTTAAACTCTAAACTCAAATCTCCAAGGAAAATACAATGCTTACCTGTAGCCAGAAAGACCTACCTCTTTATGGAACGTAATTTGAAACCATAATAAGGACCCCTCAAGAGGTAGGTCTTTTCGGCAGAACTAACAACCTCGTCTGCTCCTTCTGCACGCGTAAGAAGCGGCGGAAGACCTGCGGCAAGCGGGCATAGAGGCTTAGGGATTAAGGGTGTGTAGGGCTTTAAGGTTTTTGGGCTTAGGGTTTCGGCGTTTAGGAGCGGTTTAGGGTTTACGGGCTTAGGGTTCAATTAGTCTTGCCAAGAGGGTATCATTACTGCCTGCTTGAAATTAATCTTGCCAAGAGGGTATCCTTACTGCCTGCTTGAAATTAGTCTTGCCATGTCTTGCCAAGACGGTATCATTACTGCCTGCTTTAGGTTTAGAGTCCAGGGTTCAGCGCCGAGGAGTCGTACTTCAGGGTCCCCGGTCCTGAATGCAAGAGTTTAAGGTTTAGGGCTTAGGGAAATTATAAGACAGGGGAATGAGAATTTTTGAAATGCAAATGTCTCGATCAGGGGCTGCACGAAATTATGCCTATACACGAAGACTCCAGTTGTTCAGCTTCCTTTGATCCTCGGGACCTTCCGTGGCTTGATATTCTGTTCCCTAACCCTGAACAACCTACCTTTTTTTCGCACTTATATAAGGATATCATAATAAGGAACTCTAAAACGGTAGGTTTTCAGGGTTAAGGTTGGGCTTAGGGTCTATAGGGCTTACGATTTGGGGCCTGCGATTGTGGTCCAATGATCTGAGGTTCTGCGGCCTCCACGCCGAAATGTGAGGAGGTGTGCACAACTTCCCGCGCGGCCGCCTGCAAACCAATGACAGAGCTAGAAACCATAACAACTGACATATGAAATCGTATAGAAACATAATACCTGACCTAAGACACCGTGTAGAACCCTATAGAACCCTAAACGCTAAACCGTGGCTCTACCTATAGAACCCTTAAACACCCTATAAAGCTTAAACATTCCACTTTTGGATTGTGCTGGGATAGACTTGACCTTCGATAAGATATGTTGCCGAATGGAGCCCAGCGGACTGGAGGGGTCTAGGTTTATATAGGATCTGACAGATAATTGATCTGAAAACATCGGGGTTTCAGATTTAGGGTTACAGATCATGTGCTCCCGCGTTCGCCAAGAACCGTACTGCAGCCTTACGGCATTCATCAGCACAGGCGCTAGGGTTTTGCGGGATGATGAATGTTGAGTTTCAGGGCTGTACCGGGGGCGGTACGTCGGCATCCGGAAACAAAGACAAGTCAACTGGAGGCAAATTATATCTCAGGTCAGCGTGACTTGATCAATCCCGGACACCCCGCACCCTCAGGACCGGACGCCCCGTGCCCTCAAGACTCAACATCAATCCTTGATGAAACCCATATCTTTCAATGCGACAAGGACCCTGATTACACTCCAAGCCCTAGAAACTGAAAGCCCCAAGCCAGTGCTGATACTATCACCACCTGCGAGACCGCCCAACGACCGGGAGCGGGTTGAGATCCATCTCCGCCTTCGGCCTCCAATGCGCATGGTCGCAGCGGAATCACAATAGTCACCATCATCATCTCATTATACTAATAGAAGCTAAGAGCAAACCTAAGAGCATCAATCTAAAAATGTAAGAATATTGTAACGATAATAAGTATGCGAAAAACGTGTTCACAATAAGAACATCAATATTGCCCCGTATGTACAGGTTCCTTTCAGGCTACTGGGTTCATATGTAGAACCCTATAAGGTAATCCCAAAAAGGAACTACTATGGGGCCCATGGGTACCACACATTAATCTATTGACCCCGAGGCCTCGGGATTAGGACAACTGGCCGTACCAGGATCCCCAAGAGTCCAAAGGACCCAATAATCAGGTACTCGGTTCTAGGATAGTGGTTATGTAGGTTAGGACGTTGGAGAGTATATGATTATTAGGTACTTGGACCCTTGGGGTGTGGGAACCTCTTGCAACCGGCACGATGAGTAGAACTTTGTGGGGGGCACCTCGGTTATGCATGGATGACCAGGCGTGTTGGTTCTGAAACACGCAGAACCCTCAACTCTAAGCCTCAAGCTCCATAAACCCTGAACCCTTCTGAGCAATAAACCCTCAACCCTACACCCCAAACCGTAAACCCTAGAGCGCTTAAGCCCCATAGTTCCCCTAATATATATATATATATACACACACACATACAATATGTAGAGAGAGAGAGAGAGAGAGAGAGAGAGAGAGAGAGATCCCTTGAAAGGGGCCCTTAAAGGAACCCTAATCCCCTAAACCCTAGCCCTACACCCCGAAGCCTACAACCCTCACGTCGACGAGACGGGGAGCCTTGCCGCCCTTCTCGACGATAGGTCTTGGACCTGGTCATCCCAAAGGATCCTAAGTACCTATATGGGCAACGTTAAAGGGATCTATAAGGGTTCCTTTAAAAGGCATCTATAAGCGGGTTGAGGGACTGAAAAGTTTAGGGTTTAGACGGTATAGCGGTTTAGGTTTAGGGTTTAGGTTCTAGGTGGTACAGGGGATACTTACACAGACCATCCCTAATTTCTACCAGGCAGGTACTGAGGACCCGAAAGGAACCCTCAACCACCCTAATGCTACCCTTATAGACCCCTTTAAGGAACCCTTATAGATCCCTTTAAAGGAGCCCTAAACCCTCAACCCTCATCCTGCCTGGCAAGCCGATGTCCACAGGAGGTCGCGCGCCGAAGCTTGAGAGCTGCAGCGGACGCTTACGGTTTAGGGTTTAGCCATAGGCCCCACAGTGGTTCCTTTTTGGGGTTCATATGTAGAATCCTATAAGGTAACACCAAAAAGGAACTACTCTGGGGCCTATGGGTAGACTTTTGGGGTGCATGCTGGCTGTACTCGTGTGAGTGTGTTTTAGTGTGTAGGGTTTAGGCTCAAGGGCCGGATGATTTACAGCGGATTTGTGAGGCGTTTACTATACAGTATATATAGTTGTTCTGGGACTATGTAATATTATGGGCTGGGCTGTGGTGATTTGACAGTGTGTTTTCATGACCTTACAAAGATTCCAGAAGGTGTTTACAGGTGTGCATAGGGTTTAAGGACATATGAAGGATCAGACGATTCAGGAAGTGGGTTAGAAGAGGGGTTCACAGTGCCGGAGGCACCAGTCCGCACCGGCGACATTCAATCCGCGAAGCTTGGAAGACTTGGGCCTGCTGGAAGCTTCATGGGCATCCCTGAACCGAACTTGAAAACTTAATCACGACTTCTAAGTAAGGTTGCAAGTACCCGAATCGGGGTTATAAGTGATTGTAAGTATAGTTACCCTAATTATTAACCCTAAACCCTAAACCCTAAACCGTTAATTATAACCCTAGTTACTGACCCTTTGAGTACATGCAGCACAAGACTGTCGCCAGAACCGAGGCTTCAGTTGTTGAGGCCACGACCAACACTTTTTTTAGGGTTTAAGGGTTTAGGGGTTTAGGGGTTTAGGGTTTAGGGTTTAGGGTTTAGGGGTTTAGGGTTTGTTTATGGATGCATTCTTCAACCGCCCGATGACAGACCTATTTGGGGCTCCAGATCGTTTCAGAGTCATACTTGGAGGATTATGGGACTAAGCAAGTAAGGTTATAGGTACACTAATTGGGGCTATAAGTAATCATAAAGCATAGTTACCTTACAGTAGTTATAGCGCGAGTTACTTAGTCCCATGACCCTTTAAGTAACCCTAAACCCCCTTCTAGAACCCCTATAGATCCCTTTAAATATAGAACCCCTATAGATCCCTACTTAGCCCCATGACCCTTTAAGTAGTGAGCCTTTTGCCAGGGATCCAGCCGCGGCGCCGCCGACTTTGGGAGAGATGCATAGGGTCCTCGCGAGCATCGACACGATGTAATACAGGGGCTTTACTGTTTTGGGGTGTATTTTAGGGTTTAGGGTCCGATGTAATGCAGGGGCTTTAACGTTTGGGGGTGTATTTTAGGGTTTGGGCTTAAGGGTTTAGGGTCCTAAACCCAAAACCCTAAACTCTAAACCCCAGTATATGAGGAATAATATTCGTTACTATTCAGGCTTCTGTATAATACACTTGGGGTTCGCCTGTGGTTGCTTTTTGTACGTCACAAGTCAGCAACTGCTGCAATTGCCGTCTTGCTTCCTACGTGATCTGGTAACTCACGACTACTCCTGAACTTACAAAATCAGGGAGTTTCCGAAAATTGGGGACCCTAATATAGTACCCTAAATAGTAGGATCCTTATTTTTCGGACCCCCAAATAAGGTATATACCCCCTAATTTTCGGAAACTCCCATCAAGCAGCACCGTGAGGGACCTACGACCGGAACGGGTTTAGGGCTTTAGCCTACCTTCCACCGGTCGCAGGTGCTCCTTCCGATTCGCGGTGGCCTTTCAAACAAAAAAGCCCCCCTATAAACCTTGAAGGCTAAACTTTGAACTTCGAACCCCAAACACAAAATCAGTGAGCAACGTAAGAACTGTCCTGAGAAAAGTCAGTCCAGTTCAAAAGCCTGGAGGCCACCCTCATCTATCCAGCAAACAACGGCAAAGCCCACAACAACCAGCATCCCATTGCAATCCCTTTTGCGATAAAGGGCCCTGCAACGAAGTTTTCTTCGGCAAACCACTAGCCGGCAGCATCTCAACATCCGCCATCAAGCACCCGATCAAAGAAGCCTACAGAAGAGACATGGAATTCGTTGGCTACTTTAGGGGCCTAAATATATACCTGCACTATTTTTGGGGGGTCCTTGTTACGTTGTAATTATAGCATAATGTCGCCAAAACCGTAGTCTAATTATCAAGGCTCTTATATTATGTTTAGGATTTAGGGAACTTCTTTCGATCCTTCCAGAAGCCGTAGGAGGCGCTGATTCCGCTCATCGCTGTCTAGCGGGCGGAGGCCCTGGCAGTCGTTTTTCGATGTGTTGTTTTTTCGAGTTAACCCTAAACCCATAAACCCTTCTAAACCTTAAATTGCAAAGTTAACCTTAGCTTTCAACTTTAAGGTTTGTGAGGGTTTCGAGCATACACATTCACATAGATACTTTCTACCTTGCAAAGGCAAGCACAGGATGTGATCCAAAATCATTGGGCACAATAGTTATCAGCCTTTCAGAAACGTAGCTTCCCTAAGCAACCCTAAACGTCAAACCGTTTTAATAAGTAAGGTTGCATGTGAGGAGTGGGTTTGTGCAGGGTGTGCGGCCGAGAAGGCTTAGAATTTGTGAGCTTTTCTAGGATCGTACAGGGTTACGGGTTGCGAAACGGATGTGCATGGTACAAGGGTCCCTAAAAGGGGCTACGATAAAGCTGAATCGGATGTAATTACAGGCTTTGGAGTTTTGGAAGCATAATGGTCCTACGCCCTAAACCCCTATATAAACCCTAAACCCCTAAAGCCTAAACCCTAAAACCCTAAACCCGAAAAGGGAATCCCCAAAGGCGCCTCCTCTGCACCCCTTTCCGGCCAGAGCTCGCTCGGGGAGGCGGCAGCAGGCGCCTCGCTTCCCAAAGGGTCCTAGGTACCCAGAGACTCCAATATCCCTTAACTAAGGAATATACCTTAAATCATATTAGGGATCTTATCATAATTTAAGGTATATTCCTTAATTAAGGGATATTGGAGTCTCTGGGTACCTTATAAGGCTACTACGATAGGGGAGTTTCCGAAAGTAACTGCAAGGGTTCCTTCAGGGGTCCCAGAACCGCCCGGTTCTGCGAGTATGCTTGTGCATTTTTGGGTGGCTGTCAAAATTATGGTGCTTTTTTGGGTCCCTGTTATAGTACGGCACCTATTATTTAGGTTCAAAAAGGACCTCAATTTTGATAACTACCCGCTTGGAGGATCATGGGACTTAGTAAGGTTATAGGTACCTTAGTTGGGGTTGTAAGTAATTATCAGTAATACCCCTAGTTACTAAGTACCATGACCGTTTAAGTATGAGGGCTCCATGCAAGGAATCCTTGAGGGAGCGAAAAGGTCGAAAGGTGGGTTGTGGACAGAGAAGTCACTTTCCTTCAACCAATCCTGCTCTTGAGGCGGCAAGCTTTTAACCCTAAGCCCCAAACCCTAAGGTTTAAGTTAAACCGAACAACATCACCCCAGACTCTGAATCCAACAACCCTAAATTTGAAAAACCAGAGGACCGGCTGAACAACAGCAGCAGAGCCCCAAACGCCTGGAATCTTCGACTCTCCTACATCGAGTGAAGCGTAACACCCTAAACCCAAAATCCTCAACCACTATGCAGGTGACCCTGAATACTTAGAATCGAATATGGCCTGGGAATAAGTATAATATAGTAATTACTCAGACCCTATAGTGCACCCTAAACCCTAAACACTGTAAATACCCTGGCCCTAGATCCTGAACCCTATCAACACTGACCTCTGAAACTCTGGACCCTAAAACTTCAATCCCTAACCCCAAAAACCTGTAAATAACCCCTAAGTCCCGAAGTCCTGCGACCTATATAACCCCAAAACAAACCCTAAGCCGTTCAGCCCAAACACTTAAAACCCTAAGGCCTAAACCCCCAAGCCCCAAACCCAGGGGAAGTGATAAGAAGTTGACCTCGTAGCTGGCCGGTGCAGGGCTGTCCAACGTGTCCGCCCAGGAAGATGTACCGTACTCCTTTCGAGGCTGGGGGCTCTTGGCGTTCCTTACTTAAAGGGTCATGGGACTTAGTAACTAGGATTATAATTAAGGTAACTATACTTATAATTTCCTGAAACCCCAGTTAAGATGCTTCTAACCCTACTTACTACGTCCCATGATCCTCCAAGTAAGGGAATTTCAGATTGACCACACTTCCTTCGAGTTTAAGAGTTCGGGCTTCCACCCGCCCCAAACTACAAGCGCCAAATCTCCAAATCCCAGGCCCCGAACCCGAAGTTTTGAGGTGATACTCCAAAGGGCAATGCATCCACGACCACCCTTACTACAGTCTGCAAAGGAAGACATGAAACCTGAAAGCTTGAAGCCGGAATGCATAATGCTGCATAATCTAGAAGACGGAACAGTCGATAATCTTATTCCTCAAGCATGAGAAAATTATTGTTTAGCCTGCGCCCTTTTATCATAAACCCCTTATAATCACTGTGGCAACCCTTACCGAAACCCCTTGAAGAGCATTTGCAGGAGTCCTCAAAGGAACCTAGCCCTAAGACCCTGCATTAAATCAAAGAAACCCTAAGATCCCGAAACCCGAACTCAACCAGAAACAAAAATCCCTTGAAGGAACCCTTGACAGTACGGTTGATGATATAAATCCTGCATTACTTTAAGGACCCTGAACTATGGGAAATAATTATGGTATATTCCTTATTTATGATGGGTAATGCAAGATTTATATCCCTAAACCCTAAAACCCTATAGATCCCTTAAAGGAACCCCCTTAAAGGGTATCCTCATAGATCCCTTTAAAGGAACCCCAGGATTTATATCATCAGCCGTAGCTGGCAGTCCGGCAGCTCGTCGCTGGCGTGGACGACGATCAACCTTAGCGTTGGTTAGTAGGGAATGGAGGAATGAGGTATAAATATAACTACTATTACTACCATTCTTCTATTCCCTACTAACCAACGGTAAGCAACTCATCTGCTCGAGTTGACGTTGGAGGCTTTGCGGTCGTCTCCTGGCTCTTGGACTTAGGATTTGGGGCTTCGGGTTTAGGGTTTGAGGTTTCTCGTTTAGGGTTTGGGGTGTAGGGATTCGGGTTTCGGGGTTTGGGATTTCGCGTTTAGGGTTTGAGGCTTCGGGTTTATAGGGTTTGGGGAAAAGGTCCTGGGGCTGACGTTTAGGGTGTCATATGGCTTTGTACTGGCTTCTAGCAGGAATGCAGAAGGTTTGGGGTTTAGGGTGGCGCTTGGGTCTACAAGGTGCAGTATGGTCTTCAAAGCATGAGCATTTACAAAGGATGTAGAGGAGTTTGTAGAGTTTGCGAAATTCGGGAAATCGGCTCATTTCGGCTTTCCTGTCGACTTTAAGCATTCTTGAAGGTTTCAGGCGATTCAGGATTCAATCATTTAGTGGGTTCAGGAAGCTCACTTCAAGGAGTTTCGCGCTAACTACTGAAATCAACTGCTTCCAGTCCGGAAGGTGGAAGGTTGAAGGGATCAGGGTCTAAAACTTTCATACCTAGCAAGTAGGGTGTCTATAGTCGAAGCCTTAACCTTCAACCTTAACTCGAAAGCCCACATAACCCTTCAGGCTGGGACAATCCCACTTGTAGCTTTGGAAACTGCTAGCCAAGGCATTGACCCGAAACGACGATTCGTGGTCTATGCTTTTATGGTTTAGGGCTAAGGGTCTTTGTACGTCTCGAGCTTTCTAGAGCCAGGAGGATCTCAATGCGTGTTGAAAGTACACGGCAGGCACTCTGTGATTGTGAGCGATTCTGTTTGGACTGTTCTGGAGTACCCTACACCAAAAACCTGCCCTGTCGAGTATGCTAGGGGTGTACTAAAATACCCTAAATTTCGCGTCGGTTGGCTGCTAAGCATCCGTTGAAACGGAATGGGGGATTCCTGAATCCTCCAGGGTAGTTCCTTCTCCTGCTTCCGCATATTTTGAACTGCCACGAGTGTTACTAGACCTAACATAGACTAACCCATGGAAGCTAATCTAGATTGCAGTGAACTGCCATTACTCTAGGCCTGGTAACCCAAAACCAGAAAGCAAACTCACGGCACAGATCCTGCTCATGTACGATCACCGCAAGCGGAGGGACTTCTACCTGGTCGAATCCCGATGCTGGTTTCGGTCGATGGCTGGCGAAGACTACAGTGACTACATGCAGACAGGATGTTTGATGTTTCTCGAACAAGACACGCCCTCACAAGAATTCATGTCTTTTGTGAACATGCCAAAAAAAGCATGTGCAGCATTCTTGCGTCTTTGAACAACATACTTCAGCAGGATGTCGGAGGCGTCTGGAGCAAGACGTGCTGTCACGAGCAGTCGGGACGGTCGCGAACATATCAAATCTTGGAGGACGTATGTATGTATATGTATATATATATATACACATACATATACACCGTGGTCATAACTGGAATCCGACAAGGGTCGTTCTTTGAGAGGGGGGCAGGTAGATGCCAATCGTTTCAAAAGCTGAGGACCTGCTCACTTTAGCGACTAGCTCCCCACAGCCTTAGCACTACCCAAACGGTCCCAGGTACTGCTATGGGACTTCCCCAAACAATAATAGTATTTCCCAACCTAGAAACCCTGCATTTTACCATATAGATACTTAGGACCTTTTGGGCTAAACTCGCGAAACAACATACCCAAAACCAGAATCCTAAGGCTAATGCACCCAAACAGTATATACCCAAAATACCTGCATAAGCACACTTTAAGGGCAAAGCATATACTGTTTGGGTACATGGGCCCTGAGGTTAAGCACCGAAAACGAAGTGAATTCACTCAGAACGCCAGACGCTGATGAGCCTGGCACCACGAAACCCTCAACCCAAACACAAACCACGGACAGCCAAAGGGTCCTTGGTACTGCTATGGGGGATACTTCCCAAAATCATACAAGCAATTTCTATTATAGAAACCCTACATTCTACCATACAGTTACTTAGGACCCTTTGGTATCAGTTTAGAGTTTATGGTTTCAGGTCCTCAAAATGCGATCCTCTGCTGGGGCTGCTCAGCAAGAGGATCTACAGAGTAGATCCCTACAAGGGTTCCTACAAAGTACCCTTTTTCTCAGTATAGGGCCCTCAATTAGTGGTGCTAAACGGCCCGCGAGGTACTTAGAACCACTCCTATTGTGTCCCGTGATCCCTTAAAAGCTTCCTGGATCCTCCCAGGGGTCTGAGCAGAGGGCACAGGCCCTAAACACAACAATGGTCTCGGTGGTTGCGGGGGCCTGTGATCCTAAAACCCTTCGGCCTGCCGGGTTAAAAGCATTCAGAATGATGGGCCTTGTGTGGGTGTTGCCTCAACCCGGAATAACCTACCCTGTTAAGGACTTATATAAGGAAATCAGATGAAGGAATCCTAAAACGGTAGGTTCTTCAGGGTTAAGGTGATCCACAGTTTGCCTTCTCTTCCGGGTTTAGGAAAAAAGGCAAGCCCTAGAAGAAAAGACTCATCTGCGACTCTTGGGACTGAGGCCCAGGAAAGGATGTAGGTAATAAGTAGACTTATAAGTACCTTAAAAAGGACCCTAATTGGAGTTGTGACACTTATCATTTACAAGTACCTTAAGAAGGACCCTAGTTGGGGTTATGACACTTATCATGTCGAAGTACCTTAAGAAGGACCCTAACTTGGGTTTATGACACTTACAACTCTACTACAATAGAACTACTTACTAAGTCCTTAAGAAGGACCCTAATTGGGGTTATGACACCTGTAACTCTACAAAAAATAGAACTACTTGCTAAGTCCGACGACCCTCCAAGCAAGCCTGGATGGTGTCGATGGTCGCCTCTGTCTCCTCTGGCTGCCCGTCAACGGGTGCGCCTGAAGTGGTCGTAGCAAACGGGGTGCGCGGTTTACTGCACGGCTTGCGAGCTACTTGGAGGATCATGGGACTTAGTAAGTGGGGTTATAAGAGTACCTTAATTGGGGATATAAGTAGTTATAAGTTTTATTACCTTGGCTATAACCCTAGTTCCTAGGTCCCATGATCCTTTAAGTAGGGAAGTGCAGGGTGGGGTTTGAAGCCGGGTGGGGTTCGAGTTTAGACTTTAGGATTTTGGAGGTTCGGTTCAAAATCTCTCTGAGGCTGAGGATCTGTGCTCTAGGATTACCCAGATTCCCACGTCCTAAAGCATTAATACCGTAAAACGAATGAACTCCAACAAAACGAGCACCAAACAACGAACCTGAACCTAGATGGCTTGGCCTGAACCTGCAAACCCAACAGTCTTGGCTTCCTTGTTAATGGTCACGGCTTCTGGCCGATAGACCTACATCCTCTTTAAAGCGAGGGTAGATGCTTAAATTGCTAGAAGGCTCGCCCTTGCCAGTCCTCACATTTAGGATGAGATATGTAGGGTCTTGTTCAAGGGCTCCGTCTGTCTGGCTAAACCCCAAACCCTAAAAACCCTCAACCCCAAACAAGCCGGCCAGCTTTTCACAAACATCTGAGCCTCGCACCGCAGCTTGCACAGAACTTGGCACCGGGTGTCAACCTCAGTTGAACGACCCTGTTGAAATTACAGTCGATGACAAGTAAGAGGCATTTGGGCTTCTTGATCACGTCCAATACATCAGAGTTCATCAGGGCTAGCATGCGTTGTCAGAGAGCTTGTGGCTCCTACAGGGTTGATCGGCGGCTCAATGTCTCATGTGGTTCCAAATAGGCCTGTGTAGAGTGCCTACTGGTATTGCCTTGCTCGTACCTCTGATATTTAGAGTACCTGTTTCGATCAAGCTCAAACCAGAGGCTGATGTATCTACCTAGCAGTAAGTAGACATCTTGTCCCGAAGCCCTAAACCCTTAAGCCTGCACCCTTATGGAACCCTTACGTGAAAACTTAAAGGATCCTTGTATGGACACATGGATTCTCAGCGTAGGGCCACTGCATAAATGGGAGTTTCCGACAATAGGGGACTCTTATATAGTACCCTATATAAATGGTAGGAACCCTATCATAAGGACCCCAAAATAAGGTACACCTAAAACTCAGAATTTTTTCCGTGCGGCTGAGCGGAGCAGCGGCGGCAAAGGTGCTCGGTTCTCTCCTCCTGGTCTGGGCTCCACCACTGACCATCCTGGCTTCGAGTCGAGGGTCTTCGGGTTCAGCGTCTCAAGGGGTCTAAGTACCAAGAGGGTCCATGTAGACGACCATTGTGGAAGTATATACCATAGTACCCTTGATGATATGAATCCTGCATTACCGACAATAAGGAATATACCATAATTCCCATAGTTAAGGTCATGCAGGACTTATATCATCAACAGTAGGAACTGTCTTTTGGGACCCAATTCCGTAATGGTAGTATATATGGACCCTCTGAGAAATTTTAGGGTCCTTTGGTTCTGTAGAGTCTACACATCTCACCCTGAAACAAACCTTAAGTCTCCAAGTACCTGATCATTGTCATGTACTCTTAGGGTTGCGGGTTTAAGGGTTTAGGGTTAAGCTACAAATCGACTACAGTAACTATCCTAAGCCCAAGCACCTGACTGTTGGATCTTTGGGAGCCTTCAAAGGCTGTAAACACCCCTTGTAGAACCCACCAAAGCCCGAAAAAAACCCTTTCAAGGAACCCGTACCTAACCCCCTCAAAAGTAGGTAAAATAATGGCCCAATACCTATAAAAGGCCATTATTGTGCATACTTTGGGGGCCCAGGTAATAATTGAGTGTAAGGCCTCCTCCTCTTCCAGCCGCTTCTGCCCGCGTTCGTCATCGCGGCGGCTACGCCGGCGCTGCTTCCGCAGCTGCTCCTCCTCACGCTTTCGGGGATGTGACTTTTGGGGCTTGAGGGTTCAAGCAGCATTCCTAGAGGGTGCAAGTACCCAAATAGTAGGACCTAATATCCCACTATTTTGCTACTTGGACCCTCTGGGATTAGGGCTTTAGACAGGTTTTAGGCTTTAGGGTCTGAGGGCTTCGATGCTTGGACGGTCGGCGGTTGGGAACTTGCCTTGGCTGCCTTCGAGCCTCTCCGCGCTGGACGAGAACCCAAGTTCGCTTGTAAATATCGTCAGTGTAGGGCAGAGGATGTCAGGTGCCATAAATGCATAGCACCTGTATGTGGGCTTGGCTGCGAACGACTTGCAATAGACACCTCTAGCAAGCCCAGGAGGGCCCACTGCCACCGCCACACGCCTTACGTAAACATCCAACATCAGCGCCACTCACGTGGGGGCTGCAACAGAGTCCTCGAGCAGGTTCTTGTTGCACGTTGTCTTCGCTGCTCCTTGCATGGTTCCCCTCTGCAGGTGGTTCCTTTCACAACTGCCCGGCTTCCGCTCGAAAAACGCAACTGCCAAGCCCTAATACACTGTGGCCTTAAGCTAGCCCAAAGTATATACCTTCAACCGAAAAAAAACTAAGCCTTAAACCCTAAACCCACGCCCTCAACCGGATACTTTATGGGTACATGGAGCCTCAGGGCATTAGGGTAGCTGCTTCCCCAAAAACATGGTGCAGGGTCAACTTGAGGGTCTCAACCCGAAGGCGCTAAACCCTAAACAACCCTGAACCCCTAAACCCTAAACCCGAAGGCCTTGAAGCCTGACAACCGAGGACCGTCAACCCTGGAACCCTCAACGCCCGAAGCCCTAATATAGACGCCTCAATAATTAGAATAGTAGGGTTTTGGGGTATACTATGCTGTACTTATACTAAGGACTGAGGAACCCCCGAAATAGTATAGGTAATTATTACGGCCCCCATACTACAAGACCCCAAACCCATAAACCCGAAACCATGAAACTCTGCAACCCGCTAAACTCCCAAACCTCAAACTCTGTCTGAACTGCCACGTAAACCTCCCCAAACCCCAAACCGCAAAACCTACAGTAATCCCCAACAGTTGAGCACTAGAACCCCCTGGCCCCTAAACCCCTAAAGCCCGAAACCACTAAACCCTGCAGTAGAACCAGTTTAGAGTCTAGAACCCCTAAAGGAGCCTTGAGGGAAACCCTGAACCCCCTTCATGTTACCCAACACGCCAAACTAAACCCTAAGCCCCCAGATCCTATAGTACCCTTGTTCTGGTAACCCCTGTACACACACAAACGCTTCAAGGGGCCCTTAAAACAACTTCGAAGAGCTTCAAAACCCTGCACGACTGCTCCTCGAGCCACCTCTCCAGTTCAGCTACCGACAGCTGGCGGACCTTCGGAAGCTCAGGGCTTGGAGCTTAGAGTCCACAGTTTACGGTTTGGCGTTTGAAGTTCTGGATTTGAGGTTTAGGAATTGGGGTTTGGGGAATTTAGGGTTTAGGGTTTGGGGTTTGGGGTAAGTTTTGGGTTTGGGGTTTAGGGGGGTTTATTACCAGCACCGCCAAAGTACCCTTTGAAACAGGCATTACGGTCCTAATTATGGGTACTTCGGCTCCAACAAGGGGGTAGTCGGGGGGGCTCTGCTGGTGGGGTCTAGGCCTTACCTTCAACTACCAGAACCTACGTCCTAAAACTCCATGCGCTCATATGGTATATACTTAAGCCTTGAAGTACCTAAATAGGGACCCCTTTGAGGCCAATGATAGGATTGCTTGTCCTGCCACCGTGGACCACAGAGCTATCCGAAAGCCACAACTGCAAGCCGTAAACTCTGAAGCCATGGCGCCCTATAAGCCCTAAGCCTAAGACAGTACAGATTCAGATCCCAAGCCATACCGGAATGCTTAGCCCTCAACCCTCCATCCGACTTCCTGAAGCCAACACAACACCTGATATGCGCCGCCATGCAAGAACTCCTTGCCTCCCGAATTGTCAGGCCACTTTCCACAGAGGCTCGGCGCAGTCCTTGCGGTTGACGTCGATTTCCGGTTTCGGGCTTACCTGGGGTCTGGATTGGTTTCATGTTTGCGGTTCTGGATCGGACCCAAACAGTTAGTACTATGATTCCGTAGTGTCCCCAACCAAAGTTCTAGTACCGGTGTTTAAGCCCCTCTGGTATGTAAAAGTGTCTTATTAAGGGCCCCAATCCAAGAGCTTAGACCATGATTGTAAACTGCACATAAGCTTGAGGTTTTAGGGTGCTTTAGCGTTTGGGGGTTTAGGGTTTATGGGTTTAGGTTTAGGGTGCTTCACGGTTTAGGGGTTTGGTGTGCTTTGGGGTGTAATATAGTGAAGTGTAGATATTCCTTGCTTGAACTGGGCCGCTGTTCAACCTCTTGGGCTGCTGGACGTACATATACCTTTTCATATACAGATACGCATACATAATATTACACGTACATCGACAAACAAACGCTCACACATGCATATACATGTGCATATACATCTACGTATACAGATGCATGACCATGTGCATGCACACTTGCATACATACATGCGAAAAATACTTACAAACTACATGCATGCAAGCATGTCTATATGAATGTATCTATATAATACGTATGAACGTTAATATATATATATATATATATATATATATATACACATAACTATATCTATGTATGATTTCTTGTACATCGTGTATATACGGGGCTATAATCGGTAAGACTTGTGTTGTGTTCATAAGCATGAGTTTCACACCAATTCGAGCAAATCCGTCTGTCGAATCACCATTGTTTAGCTTTTACTTCCGTGCGAGCAAGGTGCGCTGAAGCTTCTCCAGCTCCTGATGAGAGCAGGTCGCAGTGGCGAGTTTGAGATTTTAAAGGATCTGTGCCTTGTTTGGCGAACGGGCTTTAGGCCACCAAACGTTTTATACTATGGCACAGGGTTGCGGGCTTAGCGGACCCCTCATGGCTCGATAGCTTGGGTCTCTCTAGGGTTTCAAAATGCACCCATGGAGACGAACGACGAATGGTACAACCCATCGTCCTGAAGCTACCGCAACTAAGTTGTTGTCCTCAGTTGCCCAAATACGTACCGCAAAAGGCTCTGCCATATGGCTTTCAATACGGCGAACATGTTTTGGATCACCAAAACAGGCAAGCAAGATCTTGTTTTTTTTGTGAAGGCGGCCTGTACGCGGGTATCCGCTTCAGTCAGCAGCGAGCTGGGATTGCATAACTGCAGCTGTCTTGAATAGTGGTTTAGGCTCAGCTGAAAAAGAGTGGATCTGGCCGGATTCGTCCATTTGCAATTGTCTTTTGCTAGTTTTTCCAGAAGAGAGCGGGGTGGGGGAGAATACGTTGCTGATGCCGAGAACAACACTACCTTGATTTGTCAAAAATTAATTTTTGGTAAGGACCCAGCCCTAAAATCAATATTCGGTGACACAACCCCCAAAAGATATGGGTTGCTTATTTTGTTTAATCCAGACAGATCTGTCGCAACTGAAAGCTAGCTAGGCAGGAAGGTCAACAGTCTGGCGCAACCGAGCCGCAAAGCAGAACCGAGCCAAAAGCCGGACTCCTGGGAGAATCTCGCCGATCATCTAGACACCAGATCCCCCAATAAGGAATGGGGCCCTGAATTAGGGGTTCTACTTTCTAATTTCTAGACCTTATAAGCCCTAAACCCTTGTAAGCCCGTATTAATCCTGGACCCTCGTTTGGGATGGTATAAAGTAGGGTTGATGATATAAATCCTGCATTACCCATATTAAGGAATATGCCCCAATTCCCATAGTTTAGTGTCCTTAAGGTAATGCTGGATTTCTATGATCAACCGAGGGGTTGTACTTTCCAGATCTTCCCTCAAGCCAGAAACCATGGCCGGATTGAAGCCCGACCTCGCGGGCCTGCGTCAGTCTCTCTAAAGGGGAGAAGGAGGGACCCTAAATGGGGACCCCTACCCTATAATGGGCTATATAATGGATATATAGTAGCTATATTAAGGGTATATACCTAGGGGTCCTTGTTAAGGGTCCCTCCTTTTACCCTTGGATCAAAAGAAGGCACACATACCCTGACCCGATCAACATCCAGCAAGAACTTGACCAATTACATGTCCAAACCCTCAACCCCGCAACATAAAACCCCCCATCAGTCCTCTTGTCCAGTGCCTTGCGGTCCTTCGGAGATAGCACTTGCGGCTTCCGCACTGTAAAATGCTCTACGTCTCAACATCCTCAACCCTAAACCCACCGACACCTAGCCCAGTGCCTAGATCGAGGCTTTTAATTATGCTAATATGTCAATCCTAAACAGCAAACTGCCAAGCCTTGACTCCTAAACCTGTGAACCCTAAACCCCTAAACCCATAAACCTCAGACGTTTCCACCACCAAACCCTGCGGCCCCAAAGGCTGCAACCAAGAGGCTTAATGGCAACCATAGGGGCCTTAATAGTCAGAATAGGTTTTGGGGTCTATTCTACTATAAAGAATCCCCAAAACCACATTCTAATTATTCAGGCCCCTGTAATTTTCAAGCCATGCGAGTTTCCCGAAAGCTTCCCCAACAGTTCAACAATCCTCGACGCAAACGAACGCGAAGGAAACGTCATAAACCCCTGCGGCAACCCCAAACCAGGTCACACAAATAATCAAGCCCCTAACCTGCAGCAGCGCAACCCTGCCGGGTTTGGTTCAAAACCCTGAACCCAAAGCCCCTGAATCGTTGCACCCGAAGCTCCAAGCCCGTGAACCCTGAACCAAAACCCTCCAAGAAAAAGAACCGTAATCCGAATCCATTGAAGGCTACTCTACTTCCCTTACTAGGTAAACAGCAAGACATCTGTTCAAGATCCCAATAAGAGCAACCGCAAAAGGCACACACCAAACAAGTTCAAGTGCCAGAAGAGCCCGTAAAGAGCCTGTGAACCCCATGGCAAACGTTTTCATACCAAATCTTCAAGCATTCTATGAGGACAAGGAGACCCAACAACACTCTAAAGTGTCAAACCTGACAGCCTGCGGACCGCTACTTGGAGGATCATGGGACTTAGTAAGTAATACGGGTATAAGTACCTTAATCGGAGTTATAAGTAGTTATAGGTATAGTTACCTTAATTATAACCCTAGTTACTAGGTCCCATGACCCTTTCCCTAAGGCTCCATGTACCATTATAAGTACTTACATGGGGACCCCTTTAAGGCTTCAGTATCCATTATAACTGTACATGGCACCTTTGGGTCTCAGTAAACCCATATCCCAACTCCTAGGTTGACACCACGGGCCTCTAGCATGTAGGCCCTTCACCCTGCCGGGGTAAGGACCAGAGGGTCCAAGTACCCAAATTGTAGGGATTTAGATCCCAAAATCCATACTCTGAGTGGTTTTTGGACCTTGAAACTTTACTATTTGGGTACTTGGACCCTTAGGCCTATAATACCTACTATATGGGTGGTTGTCAAACCTAGGCTCCCTTTTTTGGGTACCCTAAATATTAGGTGCCGTAATTATGCTGGGGATCCAGAAAGGGACCCTAATTTTGACAACCACCCATATACGTTAGAAGGGGCCCCCCCACCCTGTAATAGTGGTATAATAGGAATACAATAGGGCCCTAATATAATCCTTATAGTCACTTTTACAGGGTGGGGGCAGCTTCTAACTATACAGTATATGGGAGTTTCCGAAAATACGGGTACCTTAGGTTGGGGTCCATATAATAAGGACCCTACTATTTAGGTTACCACATTAGGGTCCCCTGTTTTCGGAATCTCCCATATGCGCACGTAAGGGTCCCTAGAATCCCTGCCCGCAATTAATAAGCCTAAGGGTACAGATTAGGGGCCCGTACTTGGAATCTTAGACTAGCCAACACCCTAAACCCTATAAACGCTGAAGCCTGAACCCTAAACTCTGAAACCTAAACGAAAACCCTGAAACCTAAACCCTAAACCCTAAACCCTAGATGCCTAAGGAGCGGAGGCCTGGGTCTGTCTGCTTCGCTGGCTTCGGTTCCTCTCTAGGTGCCTCTGCAACGGAGGGGGTGACGAAGTCAATAGAAGTGCCTTAACAACTAGAATAGGGTTCCTTTAAGGGGTTTATACAATACCATTAAAGGGTGTATACAACACCATAATTACAATAAGGAACCCCCAAATCGTGTAGGTAGTCATTAATTAAGGGCCCTAGATCAGAGTCTGCAGGCATATCGATGTGCTTCTGGGAGGCTTCGGGCTTTCGGGTTTTGCGCGTTGGGATTTAGGTGTGAAGGGTTTAGGGGAGGAGGGAAGAAGAAGGAGGAAGTGAGAGTTTGAAGTGAGAGTTGAAGATAAATCTGACTCTACATAGCCCCCCCCCCAACTACTCTCTTCTACCCGAAATCCTTGGGGCTATGAGGAACTATGAGGGCTCGCAGTTTCGCCAGTCTTTTTGCCTGAGCTTGGGGGGCTGGATTTTGGGTTCGCGGATCTCCAAGAACTCAGCAAAACTGTTTTTGGGTTGTGGGTTTAGGGCTTAACCCCAAGGGTCCAAAAGACCCAATAAATAAGTACTCGGTTTTAGGATAGTAGTTATGTACGTTAGGATTTCGGAGAGTATGTGATTATTAGGTACTTGGACCCTTGGGGTCAGCAAAACTGTTTTGGGTTGTGGGTTTAGGGCTTAAGGTCTTAATTACCTTTAATGCCTGGTCATTCGGTATACGGTTTTCCGGTTTGGAGAGTCCTAGTGCAGGTGCGGCTTTCAAGCGTAGGGTGATATGCAATGGACCGGATAAGAATGTCGCAAACGCTGTGCACAGGGCAACCGGATGTGCGACAGCCCAGCACTTCTATTGCATAATGCTTTCGTCTCCACGGACGTTTCCCGCACTATGACAACAAGCACATGAACCCAATGAGAGGTGCGCGGAATTCAGAAGCAAAGAGCACATGTAATTGTAAGGCTATATAAGAAACAAGAGCACCATCAAGCCGTCAAACCCCTAAACCCCAGACCATACTCCAACACATGAGAAACGAGAAAAAAATACAGTCGATGGCCTCCTCCTTGCTCGGTTCGGGGACTTCCGTGGGTTTCTGGACTGCCACGCGAAGCTTCAGGAAGGCCTGGCAGGACTCAAAAACCTGTAAAGGGTTCCTGTCAAGGGGACTCCTGCTTAGTGGGTCATGGGACTTAGTAACTAGGCTTATAACTAAGGTAACCATACTTATAAATACTTACATCCCAAATTAAGGTACTTATAACCCTACTTAATAAGTCCCATGATCCTCCAAGTATAAGAGGATCCTATAACGTTCATTTCAGGATCTCGACGCTCCCGGTTTAACAGACGGCAAGAGCCCAAAAGCTCATCTATGCCTGTGTGGGCCCCCCAAGTTACCCTTAACGAAGCCTTGATGCGTCTTGACAGTTGTACATTGGAAGGGAAAAATCCGTAGTCGGACAGTCAGGTCATCTTCAGAATGAGCCCAGCAGAATCCGGCCTGCACATTCTTCTCGCCACCCCACTTCGTGCTGCTGGCCTGCGAGGGCTTGATCTTGTATCGGGCTCCATGGCCAGACTCATTATGACTCATTGTCTTACCGAATTCGAATCGTAATTGCTGTACTCCTGCTATCGGACACCCTGTCAGAATCCGCTCCATTGCAAAAGAAGGGCTTAGGGTCTAGGGGTTTCGAACGCTACCTCCTTCCAAGTCCTTTAAATGACACGTTCGCTGGACTCGAACTATGATTCTATAAATGGTGACAAGACGGTCCATTTATACTACCATTATGGAATTCGGTCCCCAAAACCATCGTGGGAATGGTCTTTTGGGACACAAGTCCATAATGGTAGTATATATGGACCTACTAGGGTTGGTATTTGATATAGGGTTCAGCATCTGTCCGTTGGCATGCCGACGCCAAGAGTCTGTCGAAAGCACATGCCCAAAGGGTCCCAGGTACTGCTATGGTGGATGCTTGCCCAAATAGAAATCCTACATTCTACCATATCGGTATTTAGGACGCTTTGGGAGTAATGACCTCCTCCAGAAAGGTGCGGGAAATAGAAGTTCCCAAAGCAATGAAACCTCTAAGCCCCAAAACAAATGACCTGAGCATAGCCCCAGAATAATCGGATCCTTACTTACTTCTCAGAAACCCCGTCCAAAACTAGTCTGAGCCGTAAGGAGACACTGCACGCCCCGCACAACCAGTCTAAACCTCCAAAACACACTGACACAACCCTATACAAAGATGTCTGTCCAAAACCCGGCAGAAAAGCCTACAATACCCTTGCAACAAATCCGCGAAAATGACCCTAAGTCTGACACCACCAGATCCCCAAACCCTTACCCCCCCAATCCGAAACCCCAAAACCACGCACCCTAAACCCCCCAAAGGTTCCCAGGTACTGTTATGGGGGATACTTCCCCAACTCATTATAATGGTAATTCCTCATATAGAAAGAAACCCTATAGATATACTTAGGACCCTTGGGGACCCTAAATCCCCAACCCATAATCCCTACTTGGAGGATCATGGGACCTAGTAAGTGGGGTTACAAGTACCTTAATTAAGTATAAGTATACTTACCTTGATTATACGTACAGGATCATGGGACTTGGCAAACGGGGCCTCAAGCAGCTGCAGCTCACCATCGAATCCCTCCGACAGCACCTCGAAGGCGTTGGGGTTTAGGGTTTGGTTTGGGTTTAGGGTTTAGGGTTTGGTAGTTGTGAGTGTTCAATTCGTCTTGTTTCTGTTGACACAAGCAGGGTTTAGGGCCGGTTAGGGTCTAAGGGTGCATTTAACCCTAAACCCCTAAACCCCAAACCCTGAAGTTTAGGGTATAGGGTTTATTTCTCTCAAAAAAATGGGCTGTGGGCTTATAGTTTAAGAGTGTTCAACTCTTTTTGGTTTCTGATGAAACATAGGGTTTAAGGTTTAGACCGTAAGAGCTCTTTTGCGGCTTTCGCTTGTTTTACTTCGGGCAAGAGGTTAACAGTATCGGATTCTATACAAATGGCTTTGGCCTTGTCGGTTTTGGGCTTTATCTACTTAAGTGGTTTGCATTGGCTTTGCAAGTAGGGTTCTATGCGCTTTTAGCGATTCGGGTTCTGCTTCAGGGCTATGTTTGGGCTTTTATAAAGAGCTTTATTGGGCGGAATTGTCGGGTTCGCTAGGGTTTCGGTATCTTCCAAGCCTACAGCCAGGAGCATTGTGCAAGTGCAGCAAGTTATTCCGTTTTGAGTTTTGTCCATGTTCCAACGCATAACCATAAAAAACCCAACATCTTCGACCTTGCCTTGCCTCCAAACGCATACCGTGTCTTAAGAACTTACGGAAGGAATCTCTAAGAAGGAAGGCAGAGGTTGCCTACCTTTGACTTCCTCTTCTTCCTTCACTTCTGCCGGTCGTGTCAGACAAGTTAAGCAGTTGATTCCACCGCCGCCTTCTCCGTATCTGAGCATTTCCGAAAAAAGCGATTGTATGAGATGGAGTCCAGGTCCAGGTTGTGGAAGTGACACTGCACCCGAACGAATTTGTCGACGGCATCGACAAAGTCGAAGTCAGCTTCCCTAGTGAAGCTAACTCTGTGCACCTCGCTCTGAAGTTTGCCCCATGCCCCTATAATCTTCCTACTCGATACTCGCGACGACCCCACTGGGACTCACCCGAAAAAGCTTCTTCAAGAGCGACAGTTTACCCACTCAAAACCGTATGAAGAACCCTAACAAGGCATCCCACGAAGGTGCAGTACAGTAGACCCCATAAAGTTGGAGACCAGGTTAAGGCCAAATAGTGCTGGGATTCCCTATACATTACTTTTAAGGATTGAGGCTATGGGGTTTCCAACTTTTGGGCTTCTACTGTAGATCATGTTGGGTTCAGGTAAGGTGTTTAGGTGGTTCCTGAGAAGTACCCTTGAGTAGTAAGTTAGCGGTTCTACTTTCTAGATCCTATGGAGGGCGTGGGAACCCACTGCGCAGGCATACATGCAACTGGTGGACAAACCCTATATCAAGCTGTTGCTTTCTTTATGACCCTTCCCAAAAGGGCTCATGTATCCCTGAAGTACCTTTTTAGGGACTACGTTGAGGACAGAGTATACGCCACATGGGCACGCGGACCCTTAGCAGAACTCTTAAAGGGGAACCTAGTATAGAAGCCTATGGTACCCTTTAAAGGGGACCCTATTATAGAACCCTTGTACCCTTTCTGGGCCCCCTTTAAAGGAAGCCTCGTGGCAGGGCTCCCGATACCGAATAGCCCGCCAGGCAGTCGGGTATCCTGCTGCCAGCCGTCGCGACATTCAAGGTGCCGCAGCACATGGAAGCTGAGCCCTTGACCCTGAACCCTCAGCTTCTGATTGATTAGCGGACCCTAAGCATACAGTACACTGGCAAGATAGGTAACACAAACATTGAACAGGTATTTACCTGAGGCCCCATAGTAGTTCCTTTTTGTGGTTCATATTTAGAATTCTGTAAGGTAATCCCAAAACGGAACTACTATGGGGCCTATGGGTAACTATGAAATTGTAGGTTCTGGAGTCACCTCATATCCCGACACTCCGGCACCACTGACGGCACCTTGGCCACCTCCAAGGTGACGTGCCCAAGGCGATCCGACTTCCTAACCAGCTCTTCAGACTCGTGCAACTCCGATATGCATAAAGTGTGCGCGTGTATGTATGTATGTATGTATGTATGTATGTATGTTTGTATGTATGCATGTATGTGTATGAGTACATATACATATATGTATGTATATATAGTTGTATATATAACTATATGTATGCATACATATACATGTTGTGTACATATATATATATATATATATATATATACACACATGATGTGTTTGCATCTATACTATAAAGACTGTGGATATGTACATATATATATATATATATATATATGTACCATCTATCTCAAACCTGTAAACCCGATATAGGCATGGCTACGTAAATCCTTAGGAATCAGAGCCCCGCCGTTTCAAAAAGCTTCGGGCACAGAGGTTTCGGGTGCTTGGGTTTAGAATTTAGAAGTTTGGGGTTTAAGGTTTATAAGGAGCTTAGGATTCGGGGTTAGGGTTAAGGTGTACAACTTCAAAACACGGCTCTGTCACAATTTCTAGCAACTGGAGTCCAGTGGATTGTTGCGTTCGGGGCTTAGGGATCAGAATGTAGGGCGGAGGGTACGCCACGACAGCTCGCAGTGCTCGAGATCTATAGGGTGGTTTCTCACAGCATTTGGCGAAGGTGCATACATTGATGAGAAGCGATAGCAGTGTGGGGTGATGAAGAACCCGCGCTGAATTTACAAGTAGAAGTGTGGCGGGCACAGCGTGGGGGGGGGCGCCCCTGAGGCTTGGGAGGTGGGATTTTCCAAACCAGCCTTGTGACAAAGCGAGGAGGCGAAAATGAGGAGCCTGGTTCAGAAACCGTGCGGTCTATACTACGGTTCTTTATTCTAAAGATTCAATCACTTTCTTAATCAGGCTCCTACATCCCACAAACCATAGCCTTCCCGAGTACAAGGACCCCAGGTCTCAGGGTCTAGACTGACTGTCATCACCAAGCTATCGTTGCAACGCGATATCGCTTGTCCTTTAGTCTGCACAGGACGAATACATACGCAGTCGCACGCAGCCTTACCAAGCAATCTTCGGTGCATGTACAGCTCAAAGGGCTGTTGTACAGGATATACTGTATTGTTCTTACTTGGCTTGACTCACAGTCGAACATGCTCAAACCTGTGTGCATCTATGAATCTATGGCGTGCATGCATTTAACCTATCCACTGAAGGCAAGTCTCTTCTTCTTGTCCATGTCAAAGACAGCGAAGTGCAAGACATCCGTCGGTGAGACGCCAAGTTCCGTCGACGCGTTCCAAACGGGATCTCGGGTGTCCTGCAAAGCCAAACCAGAAAGGCTGAACTCATTGCTGTCTTTCCGGATCTGGTTGCCCATTTGCCGCAACTCAAGATGATCGCCCCGAACTGACTACGACTCTACACAAGAGGACGTTTGGCTCAGTCGAAAGTTCTTTGAAGGACGGCACAAATGCGAGCAGTAGCAAAATGGGACACATTGGAAGACACATCCAATTTGGCCAATTTGGCTATGGTCAAAATCAAGAACGCTTTACTTCTGCTACGGCTCCACAAGCCCAGAAAGCGCAGGGCTGCCTACTCAGCCACTGTGCAAGATACAGCGGTCCTCGATAACCTCAGTCTTGAAGAAGAAGCTCTTGCCAGCGACCGTAACCTCTCAGCCAAGAGACCATACTCGATGTCGATCTACTTGAAGGATCAGGAGACTTGGTAGGGAAAGCTCGGCCAGGATCTTTCATAAGCCAAGTTGCTTAGACCCCTGAGTCTTCAAGCAATAATGACCTGGACTCCTCGACTCCTCGTAGTTCCTCGTAGAAACGAACACCGCGGACAGATCCTGGCTACCACACGATCATCGTATACACAAACTTAAGCGAGACATCCTGACAGGCTACACGACCAGAACCCCAAAAGCGATAACCTTGACCCAAGCCCTAAACCCCAAGCCACAAAACATCTTAAAGGACCCATTGTAGTAGGGACCCTAAAATGTAGATGCTGTAGATTCGAACTACCCAGACCCCTGGGAAGATCTAGAAAGTCTTTTTTGCGACCCCGTACTATTACAGGGTACTCTACGGGAGCCCTCATTAAGGGACCTACTTTCCAGACCCTTTCGGGGGTCCAGGTAAGTCTGAAACCCCCAACCTCTTCGACCCCTCCGCCCTTCATAGGAACGACAAGCCCTTCTAGGACCCCTGATATGATGAAAATTCCTATAGATTACCCTTAGGTAGTGTGGGGTTCGGAACCCTGAACTCAGACCTCTGAAAGACTCAACCCCCAAGGGTCCAAGCAGTCCAATGTATGGCTTTTGTTACCTAAAGAAACGCCTAAAGTCCTATAATAGGACGCTTTTGGACGCTTTGGGAACTAAGCCTAACCCTAAACCCTAAACCCTAAACCCTAAACCCAAAACCCGAAACCGCCCTAAACCGCCCTAAACCTTCTAAATCCCTTAAAGACTTGGGGAGGCCCCGCTTCGCAGAAGGGGTCTGAGCCCTTGGATCCCGGAAGCCAGTCCTGGCTGGGAGGCGCTTGATCACGGGAGTTTCCGAAAATGAGGGGTACCTTATTGTGGGGTCCTTATAATCAGGATCCTAGTATTTCGGGTGCTCTATTAGGGTTTGGGAGTTTAGAGGTTTAGGGGTTTAGGAGGTTAGGGTTGAGGGTTTAGCATCTTAGGGTTTGGGATCCGGGTAGGTTTAGGGGTTTAGGAGGTCAGGGTTCAGGATTTAGGATGTTAGGGTTTAGGGTTCTAGGTTTAGGGTTTAGGATGTTAGGGTTTTGGGATTGGCAGTTTATTTTTTTCTGTTTGAGGTGTTGGGATTCTGGGTTTGGCAGTGTCTTTTCGCCTGAGATGTTGGGATTTTTGAATGAACACCGGAGGACTGTTGCAAGACAGAGAGCCCCGATGCCCATCTCCGATTCAAGACTGGCTTGGCTCAAGGCTTTGGGCTTAGGGTTGTGAGCAATGGGTTCTGCGATAGGAATCCCTTCCAAGACCAAAGTAGACACGACTAGATCTATACCCTCAACCTATATTTCACTGTAGCACTAAGCCCTCAAGCTATATGTATGTATATATGTATGTATGTCCGTATTTTGGTATGTATGTATGAAAGTATGTATGTATGTATGTATGTACAGCCATATGTGTATACAAATATGCAAGTACACACACACACACACACATATATATATATATATATATACACATATACACACATACACACATACATACATACATAAATACATACATACATACATACATATATACATATATACATACATGCATATATACATACATACATACATACATACATACATATGTATGAACTGTGTTTATATAGCAATATATGTATGTGTATGTATGTATATGTAGATATAGATACAGACCTGCGTGTAGTCAGTAGTCAGACATGCATCTTCAGGCTTGGACGCCTCAGCGCCCTAGCAAGCCGAAACCCTGAACCCTGATGCAGGGGCCTTGATACTTGGAATGGTGTTCCTTTAAAGGGTTCTTAAAAAGGGTTCTATAAGGGTAGGGTTCTCTGATATAGGGGCCTTAATAATTAGAACAGGGTTCTGGGGTATATTATACTATAGTTGCAATACGGAACCCCCAAAATAGTGTTGGTAATTATTTAGGCCTCTGTGCTAAACCCTTAAAATAGCCCTTATAGTAGCCCTTACAAACCCCTTTAAAGGAAGCCTGTTCTAACTATTCGGTAACTACTTAGGCCGCTGTACTAGCGTAATCAACCCCAAACCCAAAACCCTAAACCCACAACCCTAAACCCTGTCCGCATCGCGCAGACCGCGGGCCGAGAGGACCTCGAGGAGCAAAGAAACCTCCTGGAAGGTTTAGGGTTTAAGGTTTTTAGGGTTTAGGGGTTTAGGAATTAGGGGTTTAGGGTTTTGGGGTTTAGAGATACGGTTGATGAGAGGGCTCAGGTTTTGGGGTTCCTTTGAAGGGGTTGCGATCTATAAGGGTACCTAATTTTGGGGTCTCATAATCAGGATCCTGCTATTTAGGCTACTATATTAGGGTTGAGGGGTTGATGATGGGGCACCTTTAAGGGGTTTAGGGTTCCCGGGTTCCTCTAAAGGAATCTATAAGGCTACAAGGGTATCTTTAAGGGGTTCCCTTCAAGGGATCTATAAGGGTGCCAGGGGTCTTCAAAGGGATCTATAAGGGTGCCTTTAAGGGGGTTCACTAAGGGGATCTATAGGGTTTTAGGGTTTACAGTGTCGGGGTTGATGATATAAATCCTGCATTACCCTAATGACCTGTATGTTCCTTATTATGGGTAATGCAGGATTTATATCATCAACCGTAAGGAGGCACGCATGCCTAGGGGCTTAGAGTGAGTCAAGGGCCAGGAAGACGACAAATATGTCATATAGGCAGCTGTATGGAATATGTATATATATATATACATATCTATATATATATATATATATATATATCTATACGTATGGATTGAACCATATTCACGAAGACACCATTCACAGACAGCGCCACAAAATTCACAAGCCCTCAGCCTTAAATCCCACATCCTACATCCTAAGCCCCGGACCTTGAACCCTAAACCTCATGTAACCCCTGTTAAGCAGTTCTTACAAAGTACACCCCGCGAACAACCCATGTCCAAGAGATCCGCAGAAATACCTTGGCCGGTCCTTCTTCCCTGCATCTGCGGCCATGCCATGGCAAAAGAGTTTTGGGTTCAAACGGCTGGGCTCAGCTTGGTTGAGAAGTTGAAAACGGAAAGGATACGAACAGAAAGTAGAGAGCTAGCGTGTGGGGCTCAGTTGTTTTATAATTTGCTTCGAGGTTTCGGCGTGGGAGCTGAGAGGGTGTGGTTTGGGATGTCGCGGCTGAGGGCTAAAGATTATACTTTGACGCTTAGCTTGGGTTCGCGAATTAGTTTGTGTTTTAACGTTTCAGGCCGAGGATATGGGACTTTCGGTGGAGGGGGCGGGCGGGGTGCGCAGCATGCGATTTCCAGCAAAACGACTGAGACGATATCCATAAAGTTGCTATTACTTTGCAGACAGGTCAAGTTTTCAGAGCCACCCCGAAACTAACACCGACTTACAAAACATGATCCTGATGGCCTGGATCACAGAATATCTCCAGGAAGCCTAATACACATGTCTGGTTCATCAAGAAAAATCAAACATCGCAGGTACGACCATGGAAATATAATCTGATGGCTTAAGGTTACGGCTTAAGTTTGGGTTTGTGATTCAGAGTTTCGGGCTTAAGGATTTTAAGGTTCAGGGCTTCGGGCTGAGATATTGAAGGGTTGAGGATTTCGGGTTTGTGTGGCAAGGTACGGGGTGTAAGGTTCAGGGTTTCGGGCTTAGGGCTTAGGGTTCGCAACTCGCAGCTGTGACACACGTCCGCGGTTTTTCGCATCTGCCAATGGCAGAACCTCTCAGATCCATGGGAGGATCTAGAAAGTGAAACCAGTCTGTACCTTCAACTACTAACCAGTGGTTTTGGGGTTTCCCTTTGCTCTTTAGCTCCTTACTTAACGTGGATTATCATCATCCCTGGCTCCTTAGCTCCCATAATATCAATGGCTAGACTACCAAGACCTACTTTTGGTCGGGGGGTCTCAACAAATTCTGTATACGATCAAGGGCTTGGGTTTACGGTTTAGTGCTTAGTCTTTCGGGTTTGGTAACCAACACCCAGCCTGTTCTGTTTAGCAAAGCCCTGACTCTAGATCCTCCCAGATTGACTCCCAGAGGTATGGATCGTTGGGCGAGGCCTTCAAACGGGACGAAGCGTGATCGCACCGAGCCAACAGGAGAGTTTCATGGGGCGTGGGGGGGGGGGGGGGGGGGGGGGGGGGGGGGGGGGAAGGCTCCAAACGCTTTCTTACACACGGGGCAGTGTATAATAAGGAAGAATAAAGAGAGTAGGCGCTTGGGTACATGCAGTATGGGCAACTACTTATACAAACCATGATTATGAAGGTTCCCAATAATGTAGTTACTGCGGAACTGAATTACTGCTGATGACTACCCAGATTTTCCAGTATCCTTCAATTGAGGAGTATGCCTAAAGCGATAGTAAAATCCTTATACTGATTTAATGCATGTTCCTCAATCAAGGGATTTCAAAGATGTGCGAAAATAGTCCTACCTCTTTCCCTAAGGATCCAGTACCCAAATAACATACATATATATATATATATACATACGTTGACCCTATATAGTAGCCACTGTATAATAAGTACTTCAGGGGCAAAGTATACATACTATCGGGCTTCATGGACCCTTATACCCTAGAGCCTTTACCCTCATATGGCACCCCCTGACAGTAGGGTTTCAAGGTCCATGGACCATTTAGAGTAAGGATTTTGGGACCTAACGCCCTGCTATTTGGGACCCCCTGGGCTTAGACCCCCGGGAGGATCCAAAAAGTAGATCCCTTAATGGGGGTTCCCTGTAAAGTACCCTTAGTAGTATAGGGCCCCGAACTAGGGGACCTACTTTCTAGATCCTCCCGGGGGTTTGGGTCATTATTCACGTTCAGTGCCTTTCAAGGAGCCCTGAAAGGACCCGGCCCGTACATGGATTCAGTAACCCTTACTTGAAGGATCAGAGGACTTAGTAAGTAGTTATTTTAGAGACTTAGAAGCATCAAAGCCCCTACTTAGCGCCCCTATTGGGGGACTTATAAGTCTACTTACCACATACTTACTAAGTCCCGACCCTCCAAGTAGCCCTTACGGTCTGCCATCATCATCGCAGATGAGGGTCCGGACCTTCGGGCTAGGGTTTAGGGTTTAGGGATTAGGGTTACTTGTGCTAGGGTTTAAGGTCTACCTTAACCCTGAATAACCTACCCTTTTACGGTTCCTTATGAGGAATTCTTTGTATAAGTCCTTAAAAATGATGGTTCTTCGGGCTTAAGGTTTAGGGTTTAGGGGTTTAGGGTTTAAGGTTTAGGGTTTATAGGTATTTTAGGGCTTAGGGGTTTAGGGCTTTGGGGTTCAGGATATCAGACTTGTGCTGGGTTTATATAAGGTTTAGGGTTTATAGGCAGTTTAGGGCCTTAGGGCTTATAGGGGTTCAGGGTTTCCGGTTTTAGGGTGTAGGATTTAGTGTTTCGGGATGTAGGGTTTGGGGATTTAGGGTGTCAGGGTGTAAGGTTCAGGCTCCGGTTTCTAGAGTGTCTTGCTGGCGATCTGCCGGTCCCCGAAGAAGGACAATACCCCATTCAGCGCTCGCGACGCATCGCGCCGGTGAAGGCAGCTACAAAGCCTTGAGGCTAGACATCTATACCCAAATGGGTCGTTGAGGGTTTGGGTGTAGCGAACCTAAGCACCAATCTGGGAAATGTTAAACTCATCAATTACCCAAACCATAAAAGCAAATCCTACTGTAGAAGCCCTACTTTGGAATATGTAGGTACTTAGCATCCTTAGGGAAACCACCTGTCAGCAGAAGCCGCACACTGGCTTGAATATGATGTCCCTCCGAAACAAGGCTCCGCTCTCCTTCCTAATCTAGGGTTCCTGACTAGGGTGGGGCTTCAGGGTTTTGGGCTTTAGGATTTAGGGGCCCCCTTAATAATGAGCATAATCTTTTTCTTACTATTTGGTCTCAACAAGGGACTCCCAAAAGAAAAGGTGCAAAAGGGTACTACTGGGGAACCTAAGCCCGAAACCCTAAACCCCTAAACCCTAAACCCTAAGACTGTGGCCAAGTTGGGTTCAGCCTTCGTGGCAAGGCCAAGAGGTTGGGTTAGAGCCATCTTCACGGCTCCAGGGAACCCTACACCCCAAACCCCCAAATACTAGACCGTATATATATATATATATATATATATATATATATATATATATATAGAGTCCTTTTGTATATATATATATATGTATATGTATATGTATATATATATATAAACATATAAAAATGCATTCAAAAATGAATATATATATATAGAGAGAGAGAGAGAGAGAGAGAGAGAGAGAGAGAGAGAGAGAGAGAGAGAGAGAGAGATCGACCTTGCAGCTGTCGAGAGGCCACACTTTGCAAATTACTAGAATAGTAGTTCTGGGGCACCTGCCAGACGCCCCCAAACTATCCTCTATTATACCCCAACACCCGCTCTGGAGGTCCATAAGTAAGGACCATAATCAAGGGCTTGAGTAAATACGACTGGGGGTATTCTGGCTGGCCTACTACTACTTGAAAATCAAAAGAATGCAACAATAACAGTCGGCTGAGCCGTGCAGCTCAACAACAATGATTCGAATGTGAACCTCGCCTGGATCAATCGAGGTGCATTCAACAGACAAGAAAAATAATGTGGGAATTTGATGTTTTTGAAGAACACTGGTTCCTCTACTTAACTGTTTACCCTGAACCCGAATCCACAAGATTCCTACATAAACCCTGCACCCTCAGGCTGGATGTAAGAGTAGAGCTGCGGGTTTCCGAAAACAGGGGACCCCAATATAGGACCCTAAATAGTAGGATCCTGGTTATAAGGACACCAGAATAAGGTTCCCCTAATTTTCGGAGACTCTAAACCTCTAGTAGAGCCTGTAAAGGAACCCTTATACCCTTACAGCAACCCTGTAATGGAACCCTTAGGTACCCCGAATTTTCAGAAACTCCCAGCTTGAGATGGTGCGAACACGTGCTGTCTTCACCAGTGCCAGCGGCCAGAACTGCCGAATTCCTCGCAAGCCCAGCGCAGCCGTCAAGTTTTATGAGGGCCGCCTGGTTCCGGATTGCTTTGTGTTGAGGGTTTCGAGTTTAGGGTTTAGGGTTTCGGGACTGCTTTCTGTTTAAGATTGAGGGATTAGGGTTTAGGAGTTTAAGGTTGAGATTGCAGGTTTCGGGTTCAGGGTTTGGAGGTTTGAGCTTCCTGAATGTACGAGGGGGGGATTCAGGAAACCGGACGTTCCCAGTCAGGGGTTCCATTACAATTAAGATGTAAATAATGTCATAATATGCTGCCCTCTGCACCCCTAAAGCCTACACCTTAAGCGGCCCAGAAGGAACGATATCAAAGGACCTGTTTGGCAGCTTAGCATCAAAGAGAGAGAGAGAGAGAGAGAGAGAGAGAGCGTGAAGTTTTTCGCATGGAACAATCTGCTACGGCCTGAACAGCTTTGTCGGTGAAGGCTCATGTTGCTGGAACTAGGCCATCCACGAGATCGCGAGTGCTGAAGCCTTCTTCCGAAAAAGTTGCGGTATCGCGCATCATGCATCGAGGTTTAATGTTTGGGGCTTGTTATGGTGGGTACTGTGTGTGCGTGATCGTGGCTCCTACGCGCTTAATGGTACAGCTGGAAGCTTGGAGTGCTCGCAGAGGGCTTAGGGTTTAGTGTGTTTGAGGTTTAGATAGATGTCTCTTCGCAATCTCCCAAGAGGAGTGACGTTCAAAAAGAACAGAGCCCTTTTTCAGCTCAGTGAAACACTCTGCGAGCCCAAGGCTTTGGCATGGATGGAATTTCTTCCGCACCTACCACGACAAAAACACTTTCAGCCCCGACCCTAAACCTTGAACCCAAAGTAAACATTAAACGGTAGGAGAGCACCCTGAGTGTCCCAGTGCCAAAATACTCTGGATATGTTCGTTGGACCTTGAAAGACCTTCCATCTTTAAGGGTCCATGTCACAAATTGGTATACTTAAAGGGTTATGGGACTTAGTAACTAGAGTTATAAATAAGGCAACTATACTTACAATTACTTATAACCCCACTTAAGGCACCTATAACCGTACTTACTAAGTCCCATGATCCCCCAAGTATACCTGGGCCCTGAAGGGCCGACCTTTACGGTTAAGGGTTTAGGATGTAAGGTTTCGGGCTCGATTTCATGAAACATGCCCTAAAGGAGGTGGGTCATACAATGCAAGCTCCAGGTCTGCTTTGGGCTTAAAACGGGCTCTTATATATATATATATATATATATATATGCATATATATATATATATATATATATATACATATACATATATATATATACATATATATATATATACATAAATAAGAACCAGAGGGTCCAAGTATATACCACATGGGTACTTACATCGATCCACAAAGCTTACAAATTAGGCTTGCCTCTTGCTTCCTCGACCGGTAGGACGTGATGATACACCATTTTCAGCAGAGGCCGAATCAGGATCTGTATACTGTATACTATATACCCTAGACAATTGCAGAGGGGTTGTGAACATTGGCTTCGCTGATCACATTCTCACTTTTGGACAAACCCCCCAGATCCAAAACATGAGGCAACCCCAATCCTTCAACACAAAACCCCTAAAACCCGGACCCAAGACCCGAAACGCTACAAAGCCCTAAATCCTAGACCCTGACCCCGATAGACCCTAAATCTTAAATGTTAAACAGGCCAACCCTGTAAGGCCGAAATCCTGAGCCCTCACCCCGACAGACCCTACATCCTCGACAGGACCTATACCTATACCCTTGCTGTTGACCAGCCTAGCTTTCGAACCCGCTTCGCCGAACCTATCCTCGGAAGACGGATGCAGCTGCACACCCCTAGTTTAGGGTTCAGGGGTTTGGGTGCCATAACAGGGTCCTTTATTATGAGGGTTACTCTAAGGAGTATCTAGTTTGGAGTGTAGGGCTTTAGAGCGTTAATCACTATTTCAATACAGCTGGCGGGCCTATCATACTTGACTTGTACTTACAATAAGGAGCCCGCAGGAAGAGAGACACTGAATTATTGCTTGAAGCGTCACTAGACTATATACGTCTTCAATAGAACTTTACGCTGTCTTGCTTGCCTTATCCTAACGAGCCTCCAAAGATACTTGCATGTGCTAGGGTTTAGGGTTTTACAGATCACGTAACACAGGGATCAGAATAAGTCGTCATGAATCGCATCCCCTTGTAATTATGGTCCTGGTTGCGATGAGAGTATAGTAGCCTCCAAACCCGACTCTAATGCCGATGCAAACTTGCGAACAAAAACACCTCCAGCCGGCTGGGGCCTAAACCCTGATCTCGACATTCTACAAGTAATGACCCATTGGCAGAGATCTTATGGTCCCTAACAGAGAGTATTCGAAGTATACTAGAGAAGTCTAGGTACACCCTCGGCACAGAAACAGGCGCATGTCTGTTGTGAAAGTAAATCCCTGGCGGTTTAGGGTGCCAGGTGCTGCTCCGTCTTCTCTTGCCGGGTGTCAGGAGGGGTTTCCTTGAAACGCTCCCTGACTCCGTCCGTGCGTTCTCTGCGAAGCTGGAGAGAATTGCTTGCTTTGGGTTTCGGGCTTAAAGATTTTGGGCTTTGTAATGTTGACAAGGATTGCTCTAAGGCTTGATAGTGTTTTACTGCGTAGTCGTAAAAGGTTTTAAAGGGTCTAATCGCCTCCCCTGTCTTGCTAGTGCGGCCTGAACCATTGTGCCTAACTCTTGGTCCTTTGGACCCTTAGGTCTTGCTTAGGTTTTTGGTGTCGGAATGTTTCGGATGAGAAATCTTAAGTAGTTCATTGTGAGGTCCTTGATTCAGTGGTTTAGAACTTACAAAAAAACAGATGGGCTGCCTCAGAGACATGCTTATCACTCCAGGCAGAGCATGTCTGGCGCATATGCAACTGTGCATGAATCACTTCTTCGACGCCTTGCGCTTGGGCTGGCAACCCTAATAAGCCCCCTAAACCCTGAACCCAAAACCCAAACCCCCAAATGCTAAACCATGAACCCGTAAACCCTGCATCCTAAGCCCTAAACCCTAAAACCCCCAAAACCCTGCATCCTAGACACACACACACACACACACACACACACACACACGCACTCACACACACCAAGTCCTGCTACGAATTACTACTAATGATAATGGCAGTCATCGCAACACACAATATTCTCATGTTCATCATACTCTTGCTATGCCTGCTGCTCCTGCTACTGCTACCCTTGACAGTCCACGCAACCTATCCCTGTCTTCGGTCTCACCATTCAGATTCAACACCCTGAACCCTAGGCAAAGCAACGATGAGCCCATACAGTAAACCCCACGTCCAGAGGGTCCAAGTACTCCCTATTACAGGACTTTAGGGTCCTTGGACTACTTGGACCCTTAGGGACGATCAACCCTTTGAATCCCAACTGAGCCCAGCTTGGACACCTGCTTGAAATCTAAGCCCTTCTTGAACATAAACAAGCGTGCCCAATATGGTACTCTGATGGACTTGGGCCATTCAAAAAACAATGAGTATCATGCCCTTTCAGAGACTAATTCCATCATGTTCGTCTCTTTTGACCCTCTGGTTCATTAATCATCCTTTCCAAAGACTTCCACTTCGGGTCCCGGGCCTGTGTCAGTCGTCTTCACGAGCGGTGAAGATGTCTGGGGCCAGGTTTAGAATTTACGGTGCTTTGTTTGTTTCGGGCTGTTGGGGTTGAGGACTTCGCCCGCGAGAAGGCTTCAAGTTGAGGGTTTGGGGCTTTTTGGGGTCTGGCTCAGGCTGTATGGCCAAATCAGCATTTTAGGGGTCAGTGTTCTGTAAGGGCCTTAATGATCAGAATAGGGTTTTGATCTGGTCCCTTTTTGGGTCCTTATTTAAGTAGGGCACCTACCATTTAGGGTACCCAAACAGGACCATAATATTGACAACTACCGAAATGTGCTCATCAGCCCCCTCAGCCCCGAAGCGCGACACAACGTCGCTCTCGGACTCGCAACGCCTACTCGTGCGCCGGTCTAGGGTCTAGGGTTTAGGGGTAAAAGTAGGCCCTAAGTAGGCGGATGCCGCAGCAGGCAGAGGTCTAGGATCGTACACACAGTGCCCACTATATTATGGGGGGTTTCCGAAAACAGGGGACCCTAATATAGTACCCTAAATAGTAGGATCCTTATTATAAGGACCCCAACATAAGGTACCCCTCATTTTCGGAAACTCCAAACCGGTAAGCAGCTGCGTAGAATCTGGGACTAGCAGTTTCTCGCGGCGCACCCCAACCTAAACCTCAAACCCTTAGCTTGCATGCCAAATAATACCAAAGGAAGTAGCTAGGTTATAAGAGCTCAAAACTCCAAAAGTTATGCATTGGACAGCTGAGGTCAACCTACATGCAAAGATGCAGCACTCCTGAATCCTAAACCCAAAGCGTAAATCCCAACTACACCCTGAACCTCCCTACACCCTAAATCCCAACTACACGCTAAACCCTGATCCCTGAGCTCCCGGCGGCTCATTCTTCGAAGCCGGTTTCCAAAGACGGTCGCCGCAGTGGGGCTGTCCTGATCGCATCAGCAAGAAATGGATGACGGGGCTTTCTGATTGTATCCCGAAAGAGTCCAGATATGTAGATTATACTATCATGCAATTAGGTGGCCAAACCTATGATAAGAATGGTCCTGGGGAACCAGAACGGTAGTATCTTTGGAAACCTCGACCCATACATGACCAATTTCAGAGAAACCCAACTGTTTAGCAGGTTAAGTGCTGTGCAGACAGGAACAGGTGCCCAAAACGGTAGGCCATAAGCCTCAAAGTCTCTAGGGACTCTAGGTAAACGAAAGACTCATCTGAACCAAACATTGAAGCTTAAACCAACAAACCCGGAAAGCCAGAATAAGCCGCTAAACCCTAACCCTGCACCAACAAGTGTATTTTCGCACCCTAAACCCTAAACTCTAAACCCTACAAACCTAAACCCTAAAACCCTAAACCCTCCAACCTGCCTTCTTCTCTGGCTTGACTTCGCCCTGTTGAGGGATGAAGCTCTGGATCAGATCCTGGGGAATTGGGTTTAGGCTTAGGGCTTACAAAAACTTTTTTGCTTGTGCTTTCATAATTTGCCCGTCAGGCTTTAGCGGCGAAGCAGTAAGACGTCAGAACGCACAAGTTTTGTGCATCCTGGGTTCGAGGGTATATAGGGTTTATGTCGCGAAACGACAACAACAACAACAACAACAGCGGCAGAAACAGCAGCGGACCACCACGACACCATCACCACCGCCAGCGCACCTCACCACCGCCATGACTACGACGACTACGACTGCAACTACGATTTATGGAGGACTGCGAATGTACAGCAGGCCGAGGACAAGATTAATATCGGGGCCTTTACACTTAGAGTATAGGCTTCTGGAGGATGGTATACTGTATTTATAAGGAGGAACCCCAACATAGTATAGGTAACTGTTGAGGCCCCTATAGTAACCGGAGCCGTCTGAGCTGGGCGCCGAGTTTTTATCGCCTTGGAAGATGTCGGACAAATCCTGCCAGATGCACAGGTCTGAACTAGAGGCTTTAGCAAGAATAGGGTTTTGGGGCCATTATACTATAGTTGAGGGGAACGCAGAAGGGGGCAACGGTCTGTCAGGCAAAGGTTGACCCTTCGACGAAGTTCGTTTTTTCAAAAACCCTTCGGCGAACTTCTGCGAACGTTTTGGGGGTTCGTGAGGGGTTCGTGGGTTGTTCGGTTACAAGATAAAGTTCTGATATGTTGTTAAAATTCCCAAGTATATTAAAAGCTTCAATAAGAATTTACGACACTACACCCCGGATAGTCTGTGAAGTTTATATGTCAGCGAGATGAAATGATGATGATTTGCCACGCCTTTTTCTCTGCATCTTGCAGGGATTTCCTGCGAATGTCTTTCCAAAAATACGGAGTTTCTTGCGTTACTCTGGCTCATTAGCAAAAATTCTTGCCAGGGCCCGACAGTCGTTCAGTGCAGGTCCAGGAAGTGCAGAATCCTGGCGGGCGGGAGTGTAAAATCACAAATGAGGTGCGTCAAAAGGCTTGTTGCTCTGGCAACCCGTTTTCTCTCTTGCGACTTCTGCGGCCAGTGACTAAGGCAGCGTTTTATCGCAAACGGCCCGGCAAGGCGGTTGATCGCCAAAACTTGCCAGGTTCAGCGGCCGAGGACTCGATTAAAATTTCTTGCCTTCAGCAACAGCGGCAGCGGAAATCGGCAGAGTCAGGCCGGGGCGCTCTTGAAATACTTCCCTGCTCTCTGACCTACAGTCTCGGAAGACTCAGAAGCAGGGGTAACCCGAGAACACAAAAGCATGTGACACCAACTTTCAGCGATGCATTTTTTATGTTAAAAATAATAATGCTTCTTCTGTGTTCTTGCCCCTGAAACAATCTCAGTCAAGTTTACTTTGGCGATCCTCGCCCTCCTGATGCTGGCGACTTGATCGAGCTGACGGGCGATCCGGCGAGGGTCTTCGGACTCTTGCTAGGCGACGACTTGGAATTGATCTTGCGCTTCGGCGTCCGCGGGGGAGTGTTCTTGCCGTTCCCAGCTGCCGGTTGAAGCGCAGTCTCCGATTTCGCCTGCCACGATTTCGTCTTCTTGCCATCACCAGAACCGGCTTCGGGGGAGGAACCCGTCGGGCACTCCTTCAGAAAGAACGGGCTCTCGGGCAAGGTCTTGCCCTCGTTGATGTCGGAATTCAGGATCTTGCACACCGAGATGTCCACCAACCCAGCACCTGACGGAATTGCTATGCAACGAACAATTGAGTTGGAAGAAGTGGTTTCAACATGTTCTGAATAGACGAGAGAACTAGAGAAGCGCGTGCTTAGATAACTTGATCTGAAAGATTCGCACATTGCAGCTGAGAAACTCAAGGATGTGTTGAAGTTTCTTGCGCACATGACCTTGATGTTGTCGATGTTCTGCATCTCCGGCGGAAGCTTAAACATCAAGTCGGTCTGCATGTACCGCAACTGACTCTTGCCGTCGTCCTGCTTCTCCAGCCTCCAGTAGCTGCAGGAGGGATCGTCACAGAACTCCTTGAGAACGCGGACTCTTGGGCTTGGGTGAATTTAAGGCCAACCGATCCGACAAACAAGGCAACGGTTAAACCGAATTCATTCAACTTGAATTTTCACTGACTTGGACTCACGACCCCAGCCGCATGATGGGCCTAAGAGGCTGAGCAATGAACAGGCGGCGGAAAATCACGATGTTGCCGCAGGATGCCTTACTTAGGCGGGTTAAACGAGTAGGTCCTGGAAGGTCGTCTCTGGCCCCCGTGGCTCCCAGGTTTCTAGCCGGCTGCCGTAGTCTGTGAAGCGCTTCATCATGAAGTCCTCAAGCGCGACCATGCTCTTGCTCGGCAACGCGCTGTTGACGTCGCAGTGAGTGATGAACCTACGGCGAGTGAGGTGTTTTGCACTTGTCTTGCTTCGGCAGAGGCAAAGAAGATTTGAATGAAAGATTGTTTTACATGTACTACTGATTCACAGCCAAGCTACGCGAGCAGGGTCGCCAGGAAAGCACGCTCTATCTTGCACCTGAAGTTCTTCTGCTGTTTGTCCAAGAACGACATCACTTTGGGAATCATCTTGCAAAGCAGCGGTCGCGTTTGCTCTTGCCCAAGCAATCGGAACTTGTTCATGTAGGGCTTCAGCTTCTGCTCCGACGAGTCGTCGTCGCCCACGATCTTGCCGGAGTCCAGCGAATCAAAGCTTCCCATACCTTTATGCCACGTGCGCTCTAAAGACAATGAATCACAGTCAGTCATTTCACTCAAGTTCAACTGAATTTAAAGAACCTAGCTCGCTAAAGCTTCACAGTACTATTTTTCTTTCCCAAACATACCCAAAAAAACGAAAAACTAAAATTCTCAGCGACTGAAGCCCCGATGGATGTGTTCCAGTGCTTTCGGCCGTAGGGCAAACCACGCATCGAGCTCCTGCCTCATCGTGATCAGTCTGTTCTCTTGCGCTTCAAGATTCGCTTTCTGCTCTTTGCGCAAGGCTTCCTCCGCCTTGTCCTCAGTTCACGAATATTCGGACATGTGATTAGCTTGATTGATGGGATCATATGTTTAAAGTTAAGGGGGGTCGGAAGGTTGAAGTGTAGACGCCTTGCTTGCAGACAAAACACTTTCAGCTTCTTCTCCTTCGAAAGCGCCTTCTCTTGCACTGCCTTGGTTTTTGACTGGATGCAGCTCTTCTTCGGGGCCATGGCTGCGCAAGCTCGGCCAGCAGCAAACAAAATTATCCAAGACTGAGATGCTTCTCTTACTTGCTATCGAGCCGGACATGTCACCGGCAGTGATGACGGCTGGGCCGGTGCAATTTCTCATCTCTCACAACCTCATCGCAAACAAACAGGCTTCCCTGCAGTGTCGTTTCTGAATCTGGCCGAAACAATCCAACAGGAGGCGGGCAGACCTTGCAAGCGACGTAGGTCTCTTGCAGGATAGACCGGTGGAACCGGCACCTGTTAGTGTCTGACTGTGTCTGATTGGATTGGTTTGGCTTACTATACATCAGAATGTGGAAACCAAGGACAATCGCAAAAGCTGCGAGCATCGATCCAGCGCAGGTGAGTTAATCATTTCAACTATTGACTTGAATAAGCATCCGCACACCGTCTCTATGCTCGCAGATGCGTACAGGCGCAAGCGTGCATGTATGTTTACGTTTGCGTATGTGGGTGGGCGCTACTATACAACTTAATAGTTTATTAATAAATTGTGCGTGCATGCGGTTGTGACCGGTCGCACTCTGGGTTCGCGGCAGGAGGACTCTGGCCAGACCAGTGTAATCAGCAGGGCAGGAAACTCTCGCAGGAGTCTCCGCCTGCAAGCGTGGTGATATGCAAGACCCGGAAGCTTACTGTATTAAAAATTGTTATTATGAAATATGCATTCATTCGTTACTTCAAGACAGTCAGGAGTAGTAGTCGTCGTCGTAGTAGTAGCACTAGTTATTAAGTACTAGTAGTAATAATAATCGTCGTTTACTAGCTAGTTTAGGGTTTGCTTTTGTGCTGAATCTGGGCAGAGGAACTTACGGAAGGTCTGGCTACGAGGGTGCCACTCCTTTACTTCCAAAGACTCAGATTTGCAGATTTGAGCAAAGAAGGAGAATCTTAACTGAGTCTTACTGGCCTTGTTTCGGTTGCAACTTTCGAGTAAATTACATTTATTACATTATGCCTGCAATTATTGCTTGGATGCATCTTGCGGATCTTATGGGTCTTGCGAGTGGGCGACTTAGGGGGGAGTGCCCATACCCTAAACCCTAAACCCTAAACCGGAATTATTATTAAATTACTGAAACAGAGCTTCAAGATCAGTCCCAAAGACCCCGAAACCAAACTTGAAAGCCCGGGAAAGAAGCCCAGCCCCTGAACGAACTATTGTAAGTGCATTGTATTAATGATGTTTGCGCTCTTGCTTCTTACTTATGCTAATATTAATAGGGTTTAGGGTTCAGGGGTGTAGGATAAGAGAGAGAGAGAGAGAGACAGAGAGAGAGAGAGAGAGAGTGAGAGTGAGAGTGAGAGTGAGAGAGAGAGAGAGAGAGAGAGAGAGAGAGAGAGAGATCTCCGCCGGGTCGATGTCGATGTGGAGTCCGCCAGTCCCAGCCGAACACTCGGAATTGGTGTCGGCAGCTGCTAAGTAGACGAAGTCTCGCAGCCCGGCAGCCAGCAGATTACAAGGATCCACGAACGGATCCATGGAGGCCTTCTGCCAAGGGCATCCTCCAGCGAGACGCGAACCAGGTCCAATGTGAGGAGAAAGCCTTTTTGCCTGGGCGTCTTCTGGTAGCGGAAGTCAAACTTCCCGACCATGCGGTTGCACCAGGTCCGGTGGTCAAAACCGTTCTCCACGATGGAATTGGCATTGTACCCTCCAGTGCTTTCGGAGTGGGGCTAACTACGGTGTTCCCCTGGGCGGACAACCCTAGTATGTCTAGAGAAGAAAGGCCCGCCTAAGAAACCTTCCTCCGCCAAAGGGACCACCCCTATTTTAAAGGTTTCTTAAAACAACACCCCCTACACTACACCCAATTCACCCAATGCCTTAGCCATTTAATTAGTTCGGAGGAGGCACGGTGGAGTCCTACACCGGGGATTCTATTTCAGGAGCCGGAAGGCGAAAACTGAAGCATCCCCAGGGTCGAAATGATACCCTCCGAATGTGAGTTCGGCCTCCTGAAGTGAAGAAACTGAAACATTAAATCAAGGCTTTCTGACAGGGCCCCATAATGCTTCGGCAAGGGAATCTTACGCAGTCGAGGTCCACCCTGAAACGGCTCCTGACATACCATTCGGCAACGGGTTGGGCCTTAGGGCGGGGGGCTTAGACTACAGCCTCCGAACTAATTAAACTCAACCACCTACCGTACACGCCAAGAGCGGGACGGAGCTGAGCGAACGGCGCCAGCGGCAGCAGCCGGGCAGCGCAGAAGGGTGGCCTGCGATTGGAGCTTCTGATTTTAAAACGCGGCATATAACGTAAATGCAGATCTAAAGCTTCATTTGTTGCAGACTGCACAACGCCGTTTGGTGACATGCCTCTATCGGCATCGGCTCCCTCTGGCAAACGGCGTCTGGCACGGACTGGACCTGAGCGAGCGTCGGCAACGGTGGATATGAGCAATCAATGTCGGCACTGCTGCGGCCAAGTGCTTGCCGCCACAACGGCAAGTGGCTTGTTTGTTCTTACATCCTCTTTTCACTTGCCTGTCACCCTCCGAAAGAAGGCACTTCACAAAGCATCAAATTCATGACCCCGTGGCAGTAAAGTTCTGTTCTGAAGACAAAGACCCAAAATGACTTCCCCAGCTTTGGCAGTCTAGCCCCACTGAGCTCCAGGCGTGCCAAAGAAAACGGCCGCAGCAAAGTCCTAGCAAAAACGGGCGGTTCTATTTTAATGCGGCTCGCTAACACCACTGCTCTGGGCCTGCGGACATTGATTGCTGCTTCTTTGAAAGTCTGTATCTGCCCAGCACCTCATCTAATAATATCGACACCGCACTTTTTTGGTCCTCGCATTCAATCATCGACGAGCAAGCACTGACGGCGACGATTCTTCTTGCCAGCGGCGCGGATTTTGCAGCTTCGACTTTAGTCGTGAATGGCATCGAAGTCGAAAGGACACTGAACACCGGGATGCAAATTCCCGTGTCTGGCCCAAACCGACTCGAGAAGGAATCTGACGGCGTGAGCGTCTCCCTTGCCTCCCCAGCTCCTGCTTTGCGACCAGCGAGATCGGCGGCAAGAGACTCGGAAACACTTGTTGAACATGTCCTTATAGCACTTGTAGTTCTCTGGCAGAAACTGCTGCATCTTTCTTGCGTCCCAGGTGTCAGAAGAACGGAAGGTGATGGGCTTCCTCTTGCCGTAGGGCTGCTCGGCTTTTGCCGCTTTCTTGCGAATTCGCCTGATGCTTTTGGCGATCTGTTTGAGCACCGGTGCGTTCTCCTCATCTTTCTCCGCAGCTTCTTCTGCAAGCTCTTGCGCCTCTTCGCCATCGCCATACTTGCGATCCTCTTCACCTCAGATCTAAATTGTAATTTGATTTATTTTCTGATGAATCAAGCAATAACTGACGAAGGCAGCAAAAGACAATGACAACAACTGAACGAGGAAGTGGAATCTAATCTAACAAGTTAAGGGGTTTTGGGTTCAGTGTCAACCTTGCTTGGCCAGGCTACCCAAAAGGTTCCCCAAAGAGTCTGCATTATTCTGGCACCGCCAGAACATGGATCTCTCCAAGGCTTGTGCCACGAGCTCCTCCGTGGTGGCCAAAGTTTGTCGGATGGATTCTTGCAGAAGCCCTGCAAAGTCATCAGCCTCTTCAACGACGCCGTGCTCGTCCTGTGACATGAAGGATCAATGACACCGATATCAGTTCTGTCAACGTCACTGTTGCTGCATTGACAGAACTATTTCACAGAATGAAGCGCTCTGAAATTCAAGACTTCAAGGAGTCAAATTTGTGAACTGAAGCTGTGCCAGCAGAAGTTCCTTGAGGAGGCGCTTCAGCATGGACTCCGGGACGTTGAAGAATCCTTCTCTTGCGGAAAACTGCAGCAATGAGACCGATGTCTTGCTTCTTTCCCACAGCAAGCCAGGCAAGGGTGGTACGACAAAGTTCTCCTGCCTTTGGTTTTTTTTTGGCGCCTTGTGTCTTCTTGTCACCGCGACAGTAAGCGGGGCAGCTGGAACTGCATCTAGCACAACCCAGTCGGAGAAGTTGATGACTGCCTCGAAATGCAGCACCACCGGGTCTTGCAGCTTCAAGAAGACGAAGGACTCTTGCTCGCACCTTTCCATTCTCAGTAATCCCACAGCCGTGTTTTGCGGCCAGGGCCCGAGACTGAGCCAAACCTTCGCTGTGTCGGTCTTCTTGCGGACGACCAGGCCAGCAGTGATGAAGGCGCTTCTCCAGGAGGACATCAAGGTGTTCATTCTGGCGGGGGGCGTGTTGACCATGAGGATTTGCTCCAAGAAGGTCGCGTGGTAACCCATGCTGCTCAAGTTTGGCCAAGAAGCTTTCCCCATGACCTCTTGCAGCTTCGGGTGCCCATCCATCTTGCGCGTGTGGTGCACTGCTTTGGGGATGGGCTCTTGCGCGGCCACAGTTTGCCCGTTCGTCTCGATCTCGGGGTAACCGAAAGAATGCAACACCTTCGACGTGCAAACTTGCGACCAGGAGTCTGCCGGGGCGAAATCGTGCATCTTGCCTTCTGCTGATTCGGCTTCCCTCATCTTGCCAAAGCCCTCCTCGTTGTAGGTGAAGATCATGGACCCGAAGCAATCTCTGAGATACTGGACCAGCTCTGGCGTGGCTTTCCAATCGTTTCTTGCCGCAAATCTTGCCAGGTCAGAGACCCATCGGAGGCGCATCGCAGATCTGGTAGCTGCAAGTTTGCACCAAGGGTTTTCTCTTATCAATTCGGTCACCTTCGCATCAGCTGCGGCAAAAACTTTCAGCTCTTGCAGGACCTTGTCCGCCGCCTCGACGCTCTCGCAGCCTCTTGCCAAAACCAGCGGGAAGCAGCCATGTGAAAGCCTGGGCGCATAGTTAAGTTAGGGTTACCGGAGCTGGGACTGGGGTCGGTTTATTTCATTCAGTCATCATAATAATTTTAATTTAATGGGATCATATCCAAATTTGTAGTAGTAGTGTGAGTCTGACTCTGACTGACTGAAGTCTGCAGCATTCGAGGAACTTGAGCTAAGTCCGTCAACGATTGGTGTCCAAATTTACTTGTTCTCCAGTGACCATTGTCGACACATGGCCTGGTCATGCTTCCAAATCTTCAGGTCGCACAATCAAGGTTAGCCCAGAATCAATCAATGCTGCACATGTTCGACAAGCGACTCGAAGAGACAGTGGAATCTCATCATTGCGATCGCATAGCGGAAGAGCCGCTCGTAGAGGAAGTCTTGCCAAGTCAGTTCTGCGTCGTCTGGCTTCAGCGAGAAGTAGTACAAGGAGTTGCCAGCCGCCAACGCGTCAATGATGCCCATGCTGCGGTGGTTCTCTGGCAAAAGTGCCTCGTTGGCGATCTCTTGCACCTCATAATTCGACTCATGGTACTTGGCAGACAGACTAAAGTCGTACATTTTTTCTGTGGATGAACATCGCTAAAATTATATTAGTAATTCAGCCAGAGTCACGACAGTTCGCCATCGCCCTTGTGCCTGCTCTGCCAAGTACCTCCACGAGCCCTCTCGTCCTCTTACGCTCTGGCGAATCCTGTTGAGTTCGCGGGATACCGGAACAGAGACGCAGTACCAAGCATTCACGTTTCCCAGGACCTCTGGGTCGCACACTAGGTGCATTATGGCCTGCAGCTTGTTTTTGAACTTCGACAAAGCTGCAGCCTGCTGCTTCTTGCTCTCCGCCAGGGTCTCCGCACCGCTGGCGATGGCATCTTGCATGCTCGACAACATTTCCAGTTGCCCACCATTCTGGCGCAGCCAGCCGTTCTTCAACCCGAAACTGACCAGAATGATGCCCAAAAGGCCTGCTTCTTGCCTGATGTTGTGCCAGGCTGAATGAAACTCATCCCAACGAGATGCATTTCCACTGCCGATGTGCTTCTTGCCGATGCTGCTGCCTTGCAAGAGGCGGATGATGTCTGGCACACTGAGATCGTGCTCGGCGACACCAATTTCCATGGCCACGTGTGGAAGAAAGAACTTCATGATCTCCCATTCTGCAGAGGTCTCTTGCTGTCTTTGTTTCTTCTTCAGCGTCTCCAGAAAACTCGTAACTTCTTCTGCGACGATGCGCTTCCACTTCATGCCACCCCAGGGACCTCGTGTCCAGCTTATGAGCGCATTGGCCCATCTTGCGCTGTAGTTTCCATAGGTCTGCGCATTCTGCAGGACACGCTGTAGCTTGTGCCTGGGGTCGTAGATGAAGATGCTGCGGAGTCTTGCGTGGAACATGAGGAACATCTTGCAAGCTTGAGCATCAGTGCCGTGGTCTGTACAGCACACCAAGACTGGTGTCTTGCCCAACGGTTCAGCGTCTTGCATTTTCTCTTCCTCCTCATTTTCTGGCGCAAAAGCCACGAGTCCTCTGGCGTTGTTGGTGAGCTTGACGATGTGATCCAAAGCCAGCACTTGGTCGTACGTGCTTAGTCTGCAGGCGGGCTTCTTGCGGCTGGACAGAGTCTCGGCTTCAGCATCTTCCAAGTCTCGTTTGCGATCTTGCCCTCAGCTTCTTAAGCAAATGGTCGAGAGCAAGCATGCCAAACTAAACTGACCGCTTAGATCTACTTAGACGTAGTCTTTGGCGGACGTGTATCCAGCCTCTTACGTTGGTTTGCAAAAGAACGCCAACTCAGCTTGAATGTCTTCCATTGACAGCCCAAGGCTCGAAGGATCGACCTGACATCGATGGGCCCAATACCCGCAGTTTCTAGCGAGTCGTCTCTCTGGCCAGGAATCTGGTGGCCGGAGTCCTGGTGCACCTGAGGGAAGACAGAAGCGACTCCATTAGTTTAATGAGCCTTTTAACATTATTTATTAACTCTTTAATTAATATTAATGAATTTCTGGCTCTGATTGGCCTGCGGTGGTGCCCAGCCACACTCGCCACTTGCCAAGTTCATGCAGGCGTAGGACGTGATCTTGCGACCACCGACGCGGGAGGAGTCGAAGCACACGTTCAGGTGTCTTGCGCCCCAGGTTGCCGCCAACAGAGTCTTGTAATAGGAGGCTCTCTCCAGGTCCTTGTCCTTTCTCGTCAGCAAGCTTCTTGCCACAATACTTCTTGCCTTGAGAGCTGCTTTTTGCTGCCTTGTGAGCTTGATTTTCTTGCGTTCACTCTCTTGAGCTTCATCTTGCCGCTTGCGTTTTTTTTTGTCTCTGGCATTCCATGCTTTCTGGCGCGCTTCCACGACGTTTCTCACACGCTGTACCGGATCTCGACGGTGACCTTGCTGCGCCATATCTGGCGTGCCGTCCTGCCAATCCACGAAAAACATCTGTTGCTCCATTGCAGCAGCAAGTTGCTCCAGAATCTGGCACAAAAGCCATCGCATTTTTTCTTTCAATCGTATGTCTCTCAGAAACTGCAGAAGATCATGCTCTTTACTCAGGCGCAGTCCCTTGACGCTGATGTTTGACCTCTTGCATGCTTTTGCCAGCTCTTCGAAGTGAACTCGACCCTGGACTACGGTGACCTCCACAGGTTCGTGGTCGGAAGGAGGTTGCAAAGTCAGCCTCACTTCTGTTGCAACAGCGTTCATGACTTTGCTCAGCCAGTCACCGCAGGCCTTGCGCGTGGTCGCATCCTTGCCAGAAACCGCACCGGACAGAGTGACAAGGAGCACCAGAACTGTGCTTCCGCAGACTTCATGTGCTGCCATCTCTCCCGGCATGCCGTGGCGATCTTGCCGGGATCTGTCCGGCCACAGGAAATGCTTCTGGCTTCCCAGAATGGCAGAAGCCATCTCGGACCAACTCTTCTTGCACGTCCCAAGGAAGTTGTGAGGATTCTTGCCTTTCTGGAAGTTCTGTAAACGCCACCAGAAATGATACCCGTCCAGCGGCAAGGCAAACTGTAGCACAAACAGCGGCTGCTCTTGTTCGTGGACGCCCCGGAAGACCTGTCAGGGCACATTATTTATTCACCAGGAACTGCAAGCCAAGGCCGATCGATTCATCACCCTAACTGTTTAACTGCATCTTAACGTCTTTGCTCTGACCTTGGCCTCGTGGTCATCTGGCGGGTAGAGGAGGAGACGATCCTCCTGAAAAGCAGTCAGCCACTTCAGTCTGACCCCGTCCACAGTCGACATCTTGGCAAAGAGCTCTTGCGAGGCCGCGTCTCGCCAGACGGACCAGGAAAAGACCTTGTTAAGCCACTCTGTGGTCTCGCCAATGCGAAGGTACGCCCAGCCTGTCTGGCGGCTCACACGTACGATTGCCTGGGTGTTCTCTGGCTCATCGAAGAAGTGGCTTTCGCCAGTTAACGTGTTGCTGACTCTTGCCCGTCCGGCGTGCCTGAGGACACGGAAGGTCTCCGCGTCATGCTTCACGCTCAGGCAAGAGTCGGCATCGAATCTCGCGTCCGGGGCCGCTGGCCTCTTTCCATGGCAGACGACAGCGTGATCTTGCTGACCGTTGTCAACGCAGTTGTGATTCCAAAGTTGTGGCGTTGCGGTTCTGCCACAGGCTGACTGACTGAGTCAAGGGTAATCATGTGAAGAACTACCTGATAATCGAAACTGCGAAGACTGCACGAGACATAAAAAGACGGAGTGGAACATCCCTAGGCGCCCCTCACTGGAAAGAAGTGCTGCAGCGGGACACTGCAGATCGTTCTTGGATGCACAACTTTATCTGCAACATGAACTGCACTTCTCTGGTATACACGGTCCTGAAACAGCCGCAATGCTGTCTTCGGTCGAAATGTCGGCAAAGCAGCAAACCTGACACGAAGAGATGTCATTGAAACAAGTCTGCTATACAAGCTAAGGTGCTCAGGCAGGAGACGCCTGCATAGTAAGGTTCAGAGCGTAATTGTCGTAATTGCAAATAGCAGTGTAGTAAGAATAAATCAGGTAGAAATAGTAGTACAGTAATCATTGTAGCAGTTAGTAGTAGTAGTAGTAGTAGTAGTAGTAGTAGTAGTAGTAGTAGTAGTAGTAGTAGTAGTAGTAGTAGTAGTAGTAGTAGTCTAGTAGTAGTAGTAGTAGTAGTAGTAGTAGTAGTAGTAGTAGTAGTAGTAGTAGTAGTAGTAGTAGTAGTAGTAGTATTATGTAGTAGTAGTAGTAGTAGTAGTAATGGTAGTAGTAGTAGTAGTAGTAGTAGTAGTAGTAGTAGTAGTATTATTATGTAGTAGTAGTAGTAATGGTAGTAGTAGTAGTAGTAGTAGTAGTATTATTATGTAGTAGTAGTAGTAGTAGTAGTAGTAGTAGTAGTAGTAGTAGTAGTAGTAGTAGTTTAGTAGTAGTAGTAGTAGTAGTAGTAGTAGTAGTAGTAGTAGTAGTAGTAGTAGTAGTAGTAGTAGTAGTAGTAGTAGTAGTAGTAGTAGTAGTAGTAGTAGTGGTGGTAGGAGTAGTAGTAGTAGTAGTAGTAGTAGTAGTAGTAGTAGTAGTAGTAGTAGTAGTAGTAGTAGTAGTAGTAGTAGTTGGTAGTAGTAGTAGTAGTAGTAGTAGTAGTAGTAGTAGTAGTAGTAGTAGTAGTAGTAGTAGTAGTAGTAGTAGTAGTAGTATAGTAGTAGTAGTAGTAGTAGTAGTAGTAGTAGTAGTAGTAGTAGTAGTAGTAGTAGTAGTAGTAGTAGTAGTAGTAGTAGTAGTAGTAGTAGTAGTAGTAGTAGTGGTAGTAGTAGTATACGTGACTACTACTACGATTGTTATTGCTCAGTTCTACTACTAGTACCACTACTAGTACTACTACTACTACTACTACTACTACTACTACTACTACTACTACTGGTACTACTACTCTACTACTGCTACTACTGCTACTAGTACTAATACTAGCCTACTACCTACTACTACTACTACTACTACTACTACTACTACTACTACTACTACGACTACTACTACTACTACCACCACCACCACCTCCACTACTACTACTACTACTACTGCTACTACTACGACGACTACTACTACTACTACTACTACTACTACTGACGACTACTACTACTACTACTACTACTACTACTACTACTACTACTACTACTACTACTACCTGCTACAACTACTACTACGACGACTACTAGTACTACTACTACTACTACTACTACTACTACTACTACTACTACTACTACTACTACTAGTACTACTACTACTACTACTACTACCACCACCACCAGCACCACGACAACAACAACAACAACAACAACAACTACTACTACTACTACTACTACTATGACTACTACTGCTACTACCACGGGTATTAGTAGCAGTACTGGTACCAGTACTGGTACTAGTACTACCACTTGACGAGCACCTAAGGTCCTAGTTAAGTAGTCATCAGTAGTACCGTACCAGTACTAGTACGAGCACGAGTAGCAGTGCACAAGTGCTCCTACTTGTACTAGTATTACTACTCACTGGCAACACTAGTAGTTAGTAATGATAGCACTTCTCCTTGTAGGAGTGTTGTCGTGCAGACTTACCAGACATTGAAAAGCCGCTCGACGCACCTTCGACGGCTCTGCCACACGCTGCAAGCTCTGCCTGGGCAAACGTAGCTGTGTAACAGGTCTGGCGAGGACAATTTCTGGGCCGGACTTCACCATGGCCGTGTTATCTCTTCTGACTCTTGCAGCATGCAAACAGCACACAGCCAAAGTAAGTCTCTGCTCACTGGAGGGGGACAGTGAATGCGGAGTTGGGTTTCCGGCCTTTCAGTGAAGTGAAGAAGCCTGAGTCATGAGGTAGTTGGTTAATGACATGACTGACTCAGAGATGCACGCAATGTAGCAACTGAGAAGATGGGCGCATCCTTTTCCTCCATTGTCGTAGCTCTTACTGTTGAGATGCTGATTCTGGCAGGATCTTTTCTGTACTCTTGCTGGCATCCAACAGGCTCTATTGCAGCTGCTGGCAGCCAGCGATCTTGCCGAATCAAAACAGCAGCTCCCAAGAACTATCAATCATGTGTTT
>CAJNDT010005834.1:0-60000 GCA_905221615.1 Symbiodinium sp. CCMP2592 | reverse complement strand
TGGCGACACGTCCGGCCCACCACAGCACTACGGCCGCGAACGACCACAGTAGGACGACGGCCGTCAAGCCAACCACGCGGACACCCCGAACGAGGATACCAGAGGATTCCTCGATGAGGTCCTCCGCCGCAGTGGCAACTGCAGTGAGGCTCACGTGTGCCACCTCTCTGGCACCGCGCTCAACAGTGAAGAGGGTAGGCGCTAGCGCAGCGGCCACCAAACCCATCTTCCATCCAATGTTGCCCGTTGTGGCGTGGGCTGCGCGATTGCGCGCTCTCCTGGAGAGAGCCCAGCTGGAGACCGCAGCGCCTATCGAGCGCACGGCCCCAAGGAACCCACCACGGTTCGAGGGCCCGGAAGGGACAGCGGGGCGAGAAGAAACGGCAGGGGCCTCGGGCGCCACTCTGCGGCCACCCGGGCCACGCAGTGGGAGCGCGAGGGCGGGCTGCCCAGCACGCTCGCCGAGTCGGGAGGAGTATGCCAGTCCGGCAGCACCTCCGGCCCACCATCCTCGGTTGCCGTAGCGGTTCGAGCTTCCCCTTCCACCACCTTTGCCACCACCCTTGCTGCCAGAGCTGCGGCCCCCACTGGGTGCACCGCGTCCGGAGGAAGGTTGGCTCCACCAGGCTCGGGCAGAGTCTTGAGAGAGCTCTGCCTGCCTGCGCTTTTCAGCGCGGAGCCTCTTCCGTCCGGAGCGGAGGAATTTCCTCGCATGCTCCGCAAGGGGATCGGCGTTGAGGGAACGCTCGATCCGTTCCATCTTCGTGCCCTCGCTCTCTTCCGACAAAGAAGCAGCTTCATCGTCGCCTTCCTGGGGCGGCATGCCGTGGGTTATGAACGACGCGCCCGACTTAGGGCCACTGCACTTAAAGCACAGTTTGCGCCAGAACATGTTCCTCTCTTGGCATGTGTCCCGCCCACAGGTCCAGTAGGCGTTGGACATTGCGGCGGCGATCGCGTCCGAACGCTTCGCATAAAGGTACTCCTTTATGCGTTCCTTATGTTCATCGAGCCAGACCTCGATGAACCACGCCGGCGCCGTTCGCAGGTCCACCGGCGTGCTCCAGTACAGGCTGTCCTCGAAGATCCCCACACAGGTGGCACCTCCGAGCTCCTCGGAATCATGGTGCCGGCAGGTATTGCGTTCTGGTGGGTTCGCACGCCCACAAGTAAAGCAATCCCACCAGCCCCAAGGCCAGACCTTGCCTGTGAGGGGCGGAACGCGCTCGGGTGTCGGTCCAAGCTCGTTTTCATCGTAATCGGGCCAGATTTCAAACACTGGCCTGTTCGACAAAATCGCAGCCTGGTAGACGAACGCGCGCCTCCGGCGCCGCGCCAACGCGAGGAGCTGCTCGAGCGTATGCTCACCACCGCCTCGGAAGAATTCCCTGATCTGTTCCTCATGTTGGAGATCAAGGGGGACCGTGAGCCTGGGATCCACGTCGCGGGCGCCGGGCCTTCCAGGCCCCGGCGGTGGAGTCGCATCCCAGTCCACGTCGCGCCAATCTGCCCCGGGAACCTCGTTCGAGAGTCCGTAAACCCCCGAAACTCGGTGTTGGGGAGCCGGCGACTCCATGGTATCCTGCCATGTTGTGAATCGCTTCTTGGGCGGCGGCGGTCCCTCCGGCTCCGCGGGTCGCCGCTTGTCTGTGCTCGCCGGAGCAGCGGCCCCGCTGGCACCTTCTTCGGCACCTGCCTCGCCACTAGACGAGGGAGCCGCGCCTGTCCCGGCCGCGGCTCCTGCAGGGCCGGCTGGTGCCGAGGGCGCTTCTTCCTTCTTGGTGGTGGCCCGCTTGGCCGCGGGGCCTTGACGCTCAGAGCCGCTCTCCTCAACGGCGCGCTTGAGGGAGGCGAGGGACTTAGCCTCTGCTGTCTCCTTTTCCTCCTTGGTCACTGCAGGAAGGCGGGTGTCACGCCGTGCCTCAGGAGCCGCAGCCGCGGCCTCCTGGGCCGAAGCAGCAAGCTCCTCCTTGGCGCGTGCCGCCGCTCTTTCCCGTGCCAAGCCTGCCTTCATAGACTCCGCGAGGCTAGGGATCCGGACCTCCGGACTCCCTGCCTCGGCTGGGGGAGTCACGTTGGCCGCAGGCGCTGCAGAGGAGGAAGACGCCTCCTGAGAGGCATCCGGAGGAGCAGGAGCCATCTCCTGATCCTCGGAATGCGTCGCCGAAGATGGCGGAGCTTTCTTCTTAGGACTGGAAGCCTGAGGCTCCGCACCCCATCGTGGATCAGGCGGGGTTCCAGTCCTCTGGACACCCCCCTTCTCTCGAGGGAGCAGATCCGTTTCCAGCATAGGGGTATCTATCTCCAGTTGGGTGTCAGTCTGCTTTGCGATAGGGTTCAAGACACCCGCGGCGAGCTTTTCTTCTCTGAGCCCATCGTGGGCGTTCCAGATAAGGTCTGAAAAGGTTTCCCTCATCGCTTGGACGTGCTCCCTCGGGGTATCTTCCCGGGGAGCGTCCACGTCCGGATCTTGGGGCTCCAACAGCTCGTCGGGGAACGCCGGAGGAGGCGGTTCAACATCTTCGGGAACCTCTCCGGATCTCCCCTGCTCTTCGCGAATCGCCTCCAACGCTTCGCCCAGAGGGGTCTCGTCCCTAAACAAGTGACGGTAGGGACTCGGAGCTGCGGCGTTGGGCATCATGAAGTCCGTCTCCTCGTACGCTGGCCCGAGAATGGTACTCGGGTAGCGCACGGGAGGCTTCGCCCGCTGCACCGGCCTCCTGTCAAGGCGATACGTGCGCCAGAGACCATCGGAAGTGACACAAGGCGCCCCATCCGGGAGCCGCCTGAAATCACGCAGCTCCGCCCCGATGCGATCACAGAAGCGGTCCGGGTTGGAGATATGCGTAAACCGGCCCAGGTCAGCCTCAAAGACCCGGACACGGTCTCTGTGGTCTCTGCGAGCTTCTCCGTGGCGGAAGCGTCTCAGAGCCACAGCGGCTTCTCCAAAGAACGCATCGTCGCACGGGGCCGGCACCATGTTCGCCGGAAGGCCCCTTCCGTGGACCGCCGCTCGGTGGTACGCGGCTTCGTACTCGTGCTCGCATTCGGCACGGCACCCGCGGATACCACACTTGTGGCCGGACCCACGGGAAGGAACCCTTCTAGGGTCTCCGTTCCCAATCTCCTCGGGTGTAGGGCAACCAGCCACGCCCCCGCCATGGATCGCACTCCGGTCGGGGGTGTCCCCGAGATCGACGAATTCCCCAGGCACTGCAGCCTCCTCGGGAATCGGATCCACCCTGAAAGGCACAAAGGTGTGCCGCGCAGGAGACTTCGGAGCGGGCCGTTCTTGGCTTGCCGACCGACGCTCCACGGATGCCATGAAATCGTCGATCCCGCGGTGGATGGCCTCAGTCTTGGCCCGTTCCTCCTCGGTCTCCTCTGGGACGGCCGTACCTCCTTCTCGGGAGCCCTCTGGGCCTCCCGTGGAGGCCGAGCTCGCAGAAGGGGCTTCAGCACTAGGAACGGCCCCCTTCGGAGCGTCCTTGAGCGGAGGCCCACCAAGCTTAGGCCGGATAGGGCCTTGGTAAGGCCCGGGCCCCAGCCCTCCATGAGGCAAGGGCCTTTCCGACCGGTTCCTCGCCGCAGGTGGCGGAGGAGGAGATCGCGCGATGGTCGGCTCAGCCGGCCCACCCAGCAACCATCCAGGCCTGGTGCTCAAGAACTCCTCGGCCCTCTCGGTTTCCATGATCAGGAACGGCGGTGGAGGCCTGACCCCTTTCGGCGTCGGGCCAGGCTTCACCGTGACCATTCCTTCCGGAACGGCTGGCCTCTTCGGCGGCGGCTTCGGGTTCGCCTTCTTGCTGAAGTTCTTCGGGTGTAACAAATCCGCTGGAGTAAGCGTACGGTCCGCCTCCATCGGCTGATCCCCAGGCGCTGCACCGGCACCCTCAGGGTCACCGGGCGCGGCCTGAGGATCCTCAGGCAGCTCATCCCGGGCCCTGGGCGGCGTCTTGTAGCGGATCGTGTCCGCAGGCGGTGCTTCGGGAGGCACCTTTTGAGGGGGGCGGTGTGATCTTCCCCGCTCCTGTTCCCCTGCCGAAGTCGCTCCCTCTGGGGCCACCTTGGGGGTAGGCTTTAGTTTGCCTTCCCGCCCTGGCGGCGGCCTATCATCGACCGTCCTGGACCGATGCAGCGCAGAGGGCATCCCACGGGGACCAACCTCCTTAGGTGGTCCAGGCGGGGGTCCCGCCGGCATTGCCGAGCTCTTGGCCCGCACCTCAACTTCGAGCTCGGAAGACGAGTCCTCGTCCCCGATATAGTAGTTGACCGGGCCGGCTCCGCCAGGCGGCGCCGACTGCTCTCTGCGGACTCCGCTCCCGGGCTCCGCATCATCGACCCACCGCAGGGTGTTACCCTGACGCTCTGCAAGCTAGAGGTCGAAGACTTCACAGCCGGGTTGCACCGTGAGGATTCGGAGGATGCATTCTGGAGGGACACGCCCTGTCAGAACACATCCGTCTGTCCCTCTCCAGACGGGCACCCCGGAAGCCCTTAGGAGCTCGAGTTTCGAGACCACAAGACAGGTCGAGTTCTTTCTAAAGCCCGACGTACTGTCCCGCTGTCTTGGGTACCCGGGCCCGATCACCCAATGGACAGTCAGGCGCGGGCCGTTTCCTCCTCCCGGGAGGAGGCCGTCGCGGCCGATCCGCCGCGCATGAAACACCTCTGTGCCATGACAGAGGGTGGAGCCTCCGTACTCTACCGAGAGCTCCCTCATGCCGGCCTCATCGAGGCCGTCTCCATACACGGTGCCCGCGGTCAATCCTGACCCACGGCCGTGTCCCTGGAGAGCCCGGATCCGGCCATCGACCAGCTCCAGCCGCTTCTTCTCCCGACCGCCAGCCGCGTTTTCCAGATCACTCGCCGCACCTGCCTCGATCGCGGACGAAGTGATCTGGAGCTTCTCGGCTAAGGCGGATACGCTAATCCAGCCCCCTTCGCCGAGATGGCCCTGCAGGCCGAATTTGCCGTGGCGGAGGGCTTGCGTAAGCGCCCTCTGCCAAACCGCGGGGTTCTCTAGCCACACCCACGGCTGCCATCGTGAGTTGCTATCACGACCGCCTTTCCCTTCGTTCCCGCGTCTGCGGCCACCTCCCATGGCGCCCCTCGCGGCTCCCTGGCCCACGAGGGGCCCGGCACACGGAGGAAAAAGTGGGGGTGGCTCCGCGACCAGCCGGTCCACGGAGGACCCACCGGCAGCGAAGGAAAGAGGGGTACACGCGACCTCCCGGCCCACGTGTGCCAAAGCACACCGCGAGGCGCAAGAAGCCGATGGCAAGGGCCCGCGCGGCCCGTCGCAAGCTACTGGGCTACTCGTCTTGAGCCCACGCTGCGCGGCCATGTCCTGAAAGGCAGGGGGTTCAAGGGGGCTGCACAGAGAGAGGGGGTAGGGCTCACACGCAGCACGACCTACACCCTGGACTACCTCACTACACCCTTGCTGCAGCACGCACGCAACGAGTAGTAGCATAGAAAGGAGGTAGCGACCCACGGGCGTGCCCCCCACGTTCCCCCCCGAACCCCCCGACGCGGCACACTAAGACCCCGAACCCTAACCTAGACCCCGCGGTCAAGACACAAGCGGTCAAGACGAACACAAGCGAGTTAGGGTATAGGGCTCTTGTGGGGTGGTTAGTGTCCGTTAGGGATTCGTCGTGTTTTGCTTTTGCTTTAGGCGCGACCTTCCGGTCCGCGTCAGGCGGACTGGAGCTCGAGCCGTCGCGGCCTCGAGCGCCTAAGGCTTCAAGGGCGGAAGCGGCGGTCTGAGGCGCGGAGCGGCTGCCCTTCCGGCACGCCGTCCTTATCTCCTCCTCTGCCTCCGCATCCGTGAGGAACCGGCCGTCAACGACCCTACCTGTACGAACCGTCAGGTCGTCGACATAGGCCACCCATTCCTTAGTGAACCTAAGCCTTCGATTGCGACCCGGCGCATACGCGCGGTCCACGACGTAGTTAAAATCGTCGGGACCATTGACAGGCCCGAAGGTAAGCCCAATAGGGAGGTACTTACCGCTACGCGCAACAATGGCAAGAACCTCCCTGGCACGCTTCGTGTTGCGGATCTGATTGAACCCGGAAACCGCATCAACGAAGCTATACCAGACTGATCCTACCGCTGCAGCGAGCACATCCGTGCTCCGCCGGCAGTAGTAAGTGGATCTCTTCACCCTGGCGTTTACCCTGCGGTAATCTACCACCAAGCGGCGTTTCCTCGCCCGCTTGTGGGAAGGCATCTCCTTCGTAGGGAAAGGGGCCGAACCCCAGGCCGAAGGGCCTCGCACAAGCTGCCCTCTCTGGACCTCCTCCTCAAGCCGGTCATCAACCCACTGCGCCGCTTCCCCGCGGAGCGCATGGGGCTGAGAGCTGACCGGAGGCCCCGTAGGGACGCAGTCGTGCGCAAACTTCCGGACCGTGGTACGCGCCGTACCTTCGACCCAGAATGCAGCGGCCTTCCGGCCCACCGTCTCCTTAATGGCTGCGAGATCAGCCTCGGTGAGCCCCGGACGGTTCTCCGTAGGGCCCAACCTGAGGCCTTCAATGACCTGCGCCTTATACTCTGGCGTACGGCGGGGATCGGCAGCCACAGCCTGGCCTGCCAACGCATAGACCTCCAGGTCCGCGAAGACACCATCCCAATCCTTGGCGTCTGCTTCGACCGCCAGTGAGCATCCATCTTCCTGGAGAACTCCAGAACTTCAGCCTCCATCTTCGCTCTCTCTTGAGGGGAGAGGTCCTCGCCAGACTTAACGTCCGGCAACGGTACCTCCGGAGCGGAAGGCTTCGCAGGCTCAGCCGGCGGCTGGCCGCTCACTGAGCAAATGCTGTCGTAGCAAGGGGGCTGGTCGCCCCTCAGACCAGCATCCGCCAGGCAACGGCACAAGGCCGGAGCGAGCACCCTCGAAGAGGTCCGGGCCTTCGCGTGCTGATGGGCTACCCTGCCCAAAGCGTCAGGCTTTGCACAGCGAACGCAAACCGAATCCATCTTGAAGTTGGAAAGACAGATCAGCGCTCCTTCCGAATGCTTAGAACCCCTAGGAACTGATCCCAAGAGCTGACATCGATCAGCTCGGCCGAAAGCCCAAGGGAACTTCGGTTCCGAAAGCGTCCCAAACACGGGAGCCCACCCCTGGGCCTCCCAAGGCTCCCAAAGTCCTTCCTGATCTGAGATAGTAACAAGCATCTGGCGCCCCTTCTCGGCCACCATTGCTCCCCACCTACTGACCAGGGAGAGGAACTCCTTGGGGATACCCTTACCGGATAGGCCCACAACGAGGCACTTGGGGGCGAGCGTATCGACCAGAAGGCTCAGGGCTTGCCGGTCCTCCTCTGAGGAGAAGTCCCAGCGGATCCCGTAGGAGCTGGCTCCTTGAACCGCAGCAGGAGGGCTACGCAGGCCTCCTGCCTTACTGACCTGAGTAAGCGAGTGCTCCGACACCGCTACTTCGACAAGGTCCACGTCCATACCCTCTAGGTGATCTCTGATCCACCCCTGGACCGCGGCACAGGAGCTACCTCTACCGACGATCAAGGAGGGCGCGGGAGCCTCAGCAAGGAGCTCCTTCAACGCAGCAGGGACGTCAATCGGGGAAGCTGCCACACCCACTCGGTCCGGCACGGACTCTTGCAAGGAGTAACCGGCCTTATCGAGCTTCCGGGCAGAAGACGCAGCGAGAACCCCATCCCTACTAAGATCCACCTTGGAGATAATCTCCTTCACGGTGATGGACTCTATGGCCTGTCTCGTCCCTTCGCGGGTCAGAGAACCGCCTTCGTCCAAAAACGCAAGGTGCCACCGGACTCTGAGTCCTGAGGCGTCGGGGATGTACCGGTGGACGCCCACCTGTGCCCTGGCTTCGTCCACTTGCGTGACCTTGCCTAGGCGACAGGTTTTAGGCCCCACTCGGGCGCCATGGTACGCAACATGGTCACCAATACGCAACACGAAGTTGCGGCCCCGGCGCTTGACAGTAAACTCGACCTGCTTAGCTTCACCGGCCGCTTGCTGACCCAATGAAGGCGGCTGATGCTCTGGCTCGTCGAAAAACTCTATGGGGTCCCTCTTCTCGGGCACCTCCGCATCTTCCGGCACGAGCACTACATCCTCCGCGTGGGCTTCACATTGCCGGCCTGGCCCCTCACCAGGGCCACCAGGAACAAGTTCGAGTTGCAGCCTATGGCCTTTAACCGCCACTATCCTCCAAGGGCCGGTCAGACCAGGCTTCCAAGGGACACGCCCCGCCCCCTCTGGCCGGGGCTTGGGGGAATTCCAGACAACTCTGTCCCCCACGCGGAGCTCAACTGTGCGACGCGACCGATTAGCAAGTCGGGCACGCGCCTCACTGCTCGCGTCCCAATGGCGCCGCACAGCGGCCGCCAAGTCGGAAAACTGCTTGAACTGGGAACGGGCCCAGTCCGTGATGGGCTCGAATTGGAGGGCCTCGCGGAGAACGTCCTTCTCCAACGGCAAGGCGAGGCTCCAGGACCGTTCCAGGTCCCTGGGGGTGTACCCATGCGCCCCCGGGGTATTATCCAACACATACTCGGCGACCATGAGCCATTCGCTCCAGTTCTCCATGGAGCCGCCGATATGCCGGATGAGGTTACCCAGAACCTTCTGGACCTCTTGGTGGACCCTCTCGTTGGACCCCATCTCACAAGGCCTGAGAGCCATACTGAACTGCTGAGTTGTCCCAAGCATGGAGCACAACTCCAGCATCATGGCATTCTTGAACTCAGTGCCTCGATCAGATCGGATGAGGCGGGGCAGCGTGCGTGATCTCAGCACGCACCGCAGAAATGCCCTACGCACATCCGTATGCGTAAGTGTCTTCATGGGTTCCAGAAGCACTGCGTGGCTAAGGCAATCAAAGTACGTAATACTGTATCGGAAGCCATCGCGGTCCTCCCGATTAGGACCCTCGCAGTCGACGGAAACTTCCTGCCAACACGCTTCCGCGAGACATTTGACAGGTTTCGCTTCGACCTTCGTGGCTCGGGCCCTGCCCTTAACACACGCCAGGCATTTGGACACCCACAACTTAACGTCTGGTTCCATTCCTGTCCACCAGACGGCCCTTTCAAGGAGACGGAACGTGACCTCCGCCGAACGGTGCGCCCCCAGGAGGCCACAATGCACAGTCATGTAGCATGACTTCCGCCACGTGACGCCATTGGGCCCGGCGATACCGTTCGGGACGACCGGGACGACCACCGTCTGGCCAGTCTTGATGGTCACTTCCCTCTCCAAGACTCCGTCCGAGCCAAGCTTGAAAGGGGCTTACGGCTTCTTGACCGAAGCCGTAAGGGACGGATCTCTCCGTTGAGCCTCGTGCCAAGCCGTGCGAAGAGCTGGCGTGACGCCGAACTCGCAGAGCCCGGCGCCATCCCTGGCCGCCAAGGCCAGCTTTTCTCTCTGACTCTCCGGGCTGTCCTTGTCCGACAGCACAGGGAAAGAACCGAGGCTGAGGGGACCAGAACCCCGGACGCGGACACCTTAACCCGGCAAGTCCGCACGGAATGTGACTTGACACAAAAGGGCCGGTGGGAGGAGTACAACTCCACAACCACCCGTGGGGCCTTGGTAGCGGACCCCACAAACGCCAGGGTCCTGCTAAGCTCTCCTTCCTTGACCTCGATCTTCTTCGAGAGCTGGACGGCCATCCAATGGCCTTCCTCTCCTGAACACTGGAAGGCGGCGATGACAGGCGAAGCCCTGAGCGACTTCCGATGCCCAAGGGACTGGATGCCGTCCCCATCATTCCAACCTTCCACGCGGTCCACCTCTCCCTTGAGACCAAGGAGACACGCAAAGGATTTCCGGAGGCGAACTTCGCCCTCCTGGAGATTCCATATGCGTTCGCACTCAGAATTAACCACATGCCTGTGGCTGTGCCAGTTGGGCTCGACAGCCCAGTTGAGCGAGCTCGGCCCGCTCAGGCAGGACGGGAAGGCCTGGTGCCCTTGCAGGACTTCACCAGAGGCGTTCACGACCCAGGAACTCCACAAAGAAGGGCCGTCCTTCTCGCACCCCTCGACTGGAAGCTCCAGGTCGCCCCCAGTCCAGACCCTCGCCTTAATCCTGCCGTACACCGTGGGCAGGAGCCCTTCCACGGGCTTTTGGAGGAAACCTTTGGCCCATGCTCGGATGAGGTCCGTATCAATGTCCACCGAACCATCAGCAAGGCTGGCGGACAAGAGGGCGTTCACCTCGAGTGACACGCTCGGGTCGGCAGACTCCGGGCCCTCAGCGGCCTCCTTTTCGGCTTGGGCCTCAGCAACCTCCAGAGCTGTTTCCTCCGCCTCCTGCCGGATGCACGAAGGACACCTTGAAAATAGGTATGTCCTCTTTCCGCAGGCGCAGACTCCTTCGTGATCCCAAAGCTCCCGAGAGGGCGCGTCAACGAGACCACGCAAGGAAACATCCGCGACTTTGGAGATCCCTTCTAGCTTCAGGGACGAAAGGACCTCAGCGGAAGCGGCAATCTTGCCCACTATCCCATATCCTGGTATAGGGGGCTCGGGAAACTCACGCCCCATCTCTGGGCACGCCTCAGCCACCTCAGCATGAGTAGAGTGCGCCTTCCAGACCTTAGGCTTAAGGCTCCAGATACCCTTGATCCCTGCCCAAGCGAGGCCCGCGACGCGGGCTTCCTTGCGCTGCAGGTTGCGAGCCTGGAGGGTGACTTCAACCACCAGCGGCCACCGCAAGGCAGCGGTGACAACTCCTCCTTGGCCAAGTCCTACCAGAAAGGTAGGGGAAAACGCAGCGGCTTCCCGAAGTACCTTCGCACAGGACGTAAGCAGGTCGACGCGGAGCTTCTTGACCTTCTTGGGCCCGGTAAGCTTACCGGTCATACCGTCGAAGTGGGACGCCACTCCGTCATCGTCCTCAAAAGGGCCCCAGCAGCCTCTCACCGCAATGGAGTGCCCCGGGATTCCCGAGACGAAGACTTCACGGATCTCCGTGAGCGCCCTTTCCTGCTCCGTCCAAGGGGCATAATCGAAAACAATCATAACGCGGACAGGGGGACCGCCCGCGACCCCGACCGGCACCGCAGCCGCGGTCGCCGGGGCAACCTGCGTCGCGTGATCGGGAACCGCGTCTTCCCCTACTGCCCAGGGAACAGGACCGTCACCTTCGGTCCCTTCTCCAAGGTACTGGTCCAGGTCGAACCCCTTCAGCTGGCCAGTCATCCCGACCAAGTCCTTGGTCCGGGCGGCCAAGAGCTCGTCCCGACCCTTCGGGTTCCTGGAAAAGGAGTCCCCCAGCGTCGCACTGCGACCACTGAGACTCCTGATCTCAGACCCATCCATCAAGATCTCCGCAACCCATCGAACCAGTTTCTGGTCGGAGCCGATATCAGAGGACTGCGCTCTCGTAAGATTGGCATGGTCCGTCCAACACAGGGTTCGGATAGTTCCGAAGACCTTTCGGGTTGCTCGCTTGACTTCGAGCTGTGCGAAGGCTTCTTGAATCAGCGGGGGCCAATTTTGCTGCGCAGGGGTCAGACTCTTGGAGTGAGTCATAAGAACCTTAATCCTTGAGAGGTCCCTGCTCATTTGCACCACCGAGCCCCCTACCGCAATCCCGCTGGCGTCCGCTATCTGCTCAAGCGGGCAAGAGCCATCAGCAGCCGACGCCTCATCGAAGGCCGCCAGGCTGATATGGTGGCTCATCATCTTCTTGATGGCCTTGAAAGCCTTGCAGCCGGCAGTGGTGCCTGTCCCCAGGCCACCTTCCGGAAACTCCGCTCCCGGTTTCTGCCATTGGCCCAAAACCTTAGCAGCATGGCCATATTCCGCTGGCAGATAGCCCCGAAGCCAGTTCGCACACCCAAGGAATTGCTGGATGTGGAGCTTTTCCTTAAGCGGCGGGAAATCCACGACCGCTTGGCATCGCTCCTCGTCGGGCGCACTCCCGTGCCGCCCGATCCGGTGCCCGAGGAGCTTACCCTCTGACACACAGATCTCAGCCTTGGCGACACCAAAGGAGAACCCAAAGAGGATGCTCTTGTCGAGGAAAGCTTCCAAAGAGACCAGGTGATCGAGAAGGTGCGGGCAAGCACCCTTGTGCCTCGCACCCATATCCTCCCGCAGCTTGTCGTAGTAGTAGTCGGAGGGAGGTTCCTCGATCATCTTCTCAATGTCGGCCGATTCCACTATGTGGTACACCGGCTCGTTCCTAGTGTCCACTCTGGAACCACTAGTGACGTCTCGGCCGTGGCTTCCTCCAAGCCCCCTCGTAGCGGAACCCGCATCCCATCCTGCCCAACGCGGCCCCGTCTTCGTCCTGAAGACCGCGAGATCGGACGTGACGGGCACGGTCGACCAGTCGACAGACTCGGGCCAAAGCCTGAGGTCCCTAGTCTGCCACAACCGCCACGGGCCGCCAGAAGACTTCAAGAGGCAAGTCTCGTACGGAAGCCTTTCGACATCCGGCCGATTCTCCGGGTCACCTTCCTGGGGCCTGCCGCTCCAAAGGCCAGCCATTCCTCCCTTCGTCTGCCACCACTGGCCCTCAGTGGGGATGGAGGAGAGGAAGGACACGGCATCCGGATCCGTAACCACGGACTCCGTGGCCCAAGGCCCTCCTAGGACCGTGCTTACGGCGGCAAGGGCGAAAACCGCCCCAACCCTCAGGCCCTTACGCCAACCCCTGCTGTGCGAGCATGCGCCGCAGCCTTGCAGGCCACAGACGGCGGTCCTCTCGGTGGACCCGCACGCAAAGCATCCAGGGAAGGTCGAGTCTTCGGCAGTGCCTAATCCGCAGTTCCCACACGGGTCACCACTCGCGTCCGTAAAGAGGGTCTCAACCCCTCCGCATTCACACGCGGTGGTCTGCGCGAGCCCGGTCCGGACCTCGCCGACGACGGCACCCGGAGAGACAGTCGTGTCCTCTTCGGCTACCAGCAAGATCGAACCTTCCTCGGCTCCTGTGGGCCACAGCCCAGGCACTGCTTCGCAGTTGGCGGACTCTACCGGGAGGACAGCCTCCGTAAGGGAGCCATCCTGGCCTCCACTGCCTTCCCTCTTCACAGGTGCGATGACCCCATCTCCGGCCAAGAGCTCCAGCGGGTTCTCCCCGCTGTACCGGAGCAGGTCCCTGCCTCCGGTACCCGGCTCAAAGCACAGAGCACCGTCGAGACTAGAAAGCCTGGACTCGAAGGCGTAGGCGCGGTCCTTCCGCGACCTACTGTAGTCTTCGCACCTGGGGATCTTAATCCCAAGGGTTTCCAGGGAGTGGCAGTCAGGAAGGGGCTTGAAGCCCAAGCCCTGCCGTCCCGAGCAATCCAAGGCGCGGCCGCCAAGGATGAGCCCATGCCAATCCGAGGTTCCTTTCGCGGCTATTTTACAGCGCACGAATATCTCTGGACCCTCGCTGCAGTTGTCGGGGGAGAGCCCCTCCAGAAAGCGGACTCTCAGCACGACGGCCCCCTTCAGGGGCACCGGCTTCCCTGCAGCGATCCCATGGACGAACTCCGGATGCACCCAGCGTTCGAACTTCACGACAGGAAACCTCCGGTCCTCCGTGCCGATCCCCAAGGCAGCAGCCCGGTTGAGGATCCCACAGAGGAGTTCCTCCGTGATGTGGTTCGAGCCTGCACACCCGTCCAGCATGCATTCCACCATGCCGTCGATGACCTGCACGACTGTTCTGTACTGGTACCCCCCGACCTCGTTCTCGCAGAGGTGCCACCAGTCCTGAGGCAGCTCGTCCAACGAGCTGAACTTCGACGACGAGCTCTTGGCAAGCGGGAAAGCGGAGGAGTTCGCCGCAACAACCGTGCCAGCGCTCCCAATCTGGATGGAGAGCGTAGCGAAGGGATTCACCATCCCGGCGCCACTCGGGGCCGCCCAGTTCGAAGGCAACGCGGCTCCCCCAGTGGCGGGAAGCGAATGGACCATGTCACAGTCCGCTCCCTTACGGCACGACCCGTTCTTCTTGAAGAAAGGGCAGATAGTCCCTGGCGGCTTCGCGCCCGCCTTGGACTTCGCCTTGGGCTTGGCCTTGGCCTTGCCTTTGGGCTGCCCTCCGGGTCCACCCTTGCCCTTGCCCTTGCCCTTCCCCGGCGTTGTCGCCAGGGTGGACGCGTCCCGCTCCTTCTTGGCCGCGAGGGCCTTTTTGCGGAGCTCCTTGTCGTGCGAGTAAGGGCACGCGTCCCCTTTTGGGCAGTTCCCGTGGTCGCGGAAATGGAAACAGATAGGCTTACCTTTTCCATTTCCTTTCGGACCAGCGGCAAGCGTGGAAGAGGCGGCCGCCTTGGCCGCGGCCTTAGAAGCCTTGAGCTCCGTCCTCAGCTTCTCGACCTCCTTCCGCGCGGCGGACAGGGCTGGGTCTTCCGTCGAACCTGCGTACACGCTATTAGCCGTCACCCGATGCGCAGCCTCACGCTGCTCATATTCGAGGACGACCTTATGCGCTTCTTCCCAGGTCGAAGGGCCTCGAAGCCCTGCGGATGCGCCGTCGCTAGGCCACAACCGCTTATCACCGCGGATCTCCTTCTGGAGATGTGGAGGCATCTTGCGCAAGTAGCTTAGGAAGAGCTCCCTCGCTGTCTTGCCAAGACCCACACTCTCCAGCTCCGCGATGGAGGCCTCAAACAGGGGCTCGAACTGGTGCCCTGTGAGACGGCCCTTAGTGAGGGCGACGTGCTCCGCGTCCACCCTCATCTCCTTCTCTTCTCGGCTCTCGCCGAAGACAAGGTGCCGCTGCTTGATCCTTTCGTAAACGGCTTGGGGATTCTCAGTAACTTCCCCGGTCTTGGAGGCAGCCTTGTACACGTTAGTAAAGGTCTTAAGCCTCGAGCCGCGGCAGCGAGCACGAAGGGCGATGAGTTTCTCCCGGAAATTCATCCCCTTGCAGTTGTTGGCAAGGCCACAGACGTCCTCGAACTCTTCGTAGAACTGGACCACGTCCCGGATGTCGGAGCGATCGTCGGTGAGCGAGGGCCATTGGAGGTCCGTCTTCACGGTCGTGATCGACGTCTGACCTCCGCGAGACGCCAAGGCCTCCTTGAGCGCCTCGGTCTGGGCCGCCAAAGCTGCAGCGAGCTCTCCGGCTCCGCCGCTGGCGGAGTGAGGCTCGCCGGGCTTATCCTTCTTAAGCCCTTCGAGCTCTATCTCCAGAGCCGCAAGGCGGGACTTCAGGGGTGAGTCCCCCGGACCAGGTTGCGGATCCTCAGGGATCGCGAGCTGAAGGTCCACCGGGAGAGGCGCCGGTGCTCCGGACTTAGAGCCCGACTCCGCAACGGCGCCCGTCCGGGCCGCCAGGGCCGGGACAGAAGAAGGAGTGCTCCAAACCTTCTCGGGATCGCCGCTGCTCTTGCCTCCCAGGGCCAAGATCAGCTCGCCGAGGCACGAGATCTCCTTCTCGACCTCCTCTCGGTCTTCCGACCCAAGAGAAACCGCGGCAACGGTAAACCTGGTGCGCAGGGCCCGCACCATCCTGGCAGGGTGCCAGTCACCTCCCATTTTGCCGTATTCCTCGGCAAGGATGGTGGCCTTGGTAGTGATCTTCTCAAGATCCTCCACCGTGACCTCTGCCTGGTGCGCCTTCAAGGCCACAACCAGCCTTGAAACCCGCGTCAGGTAATCCGCGACCGGTTCCTGGTCGGGACGGTAGAGCTCCCGCAGGTCCGCCTGCAGGGTCTCCGCCGTGACGGGACCACCCGTCCCAGCAGACGAGGGAGGCCCGGAACGGGCCGGGCCGCCGGCCACCGGCGAGAGAGCAAGCGCACCAACACGGCGCGCCGTCTCGGCCACGTCCGCCGGCGCAGCGGCAGGACGCGGAGCCGGTACCCCGGCCTCCGGCAGAAGCTCTTCAGAGCTGGGGCCCGGATCGCCATCCTGAGCACCCGGGCCCGCTTCCGCAGCTGGAGCTTCCTCATCTTCCTCTTCATCTTCTTCCTCTTCCTCTTCGGCATCGAAGTTGTCGTAGAGGAATTCCATCGTCTCCTTCCACAGACGCTGTTCATCTGCTAGCGTCGTGGATCGTCCGTCCTTCTTCTTGGTGGGACGGGACCCCGTTTCCTTACGCCAACGGAGCCAGTACATAAAGGGCATCTTCTCCGGGTACTCCACTGACCCATCCTCGATGCACCTCAGCAACGTGGCTCCTTCCGGCTGACCTGCGACCTCAGCGCTCATGGTCGCCTAGCGAAGGAGAGAGCCCCGTGCCACACAGGACCACGGCCTCAAGGCGCACGACAAGCGCGCCTTCGAGGCCACGTTAAAAGATTGCGGCGCAGCAGCCGCCTGGGTGGCCGTTTCCCAGAACAGCCCCCAATTGTGGAGAACGGAAACCCAAAGGGGCAGCACGCACCCTCGTTTTCCGTCCAAGCAGAAAGTCCAACGACCGTGACAGGTCGAACGTCCGCCCAGGACGGGCTGCGCGCAATTGCGTCGCGGCAACGAGAAGCTACCAACGACACACTGCCGTGCTCACTTGAGCCAAAAATGTTATGAATACGAATTACAGAAGAGCATGCATAAAAGCATACAGCACAACAGCCAGCCCGCAGACTATGTACAGTTACAAGTAGTAGTAGTAGTAGTAGTAGTAGTAGTAGTAGTAGTAGTAGTAGCAGTAGTAGTAGTAGTAGTAGTAGTAGTAGTAGTAGTAGTAGTAGTAGTAGTAGTAGTAGTAGTAGTAGTAGTAGGTAGTAGTAGTAGTAGTAGTATAGTAGTAGTAGTAGTAGTAGTAGTAGTAGTAGTAGTAGTAGTAGTAGTAGTAGTAGTAGTAGTAGTAGTAGTAGTAGTAGTAGTAGAGAGTAGTAGTAGTAGTAGTAGTAGTAAGAGTAGTAGAGTAGTAAGTAGTAAGAGTAGTAGAGTAGTAAGAGTAGTAGAGTAGTAGTAGTAGTAGTAGTAGTAGTAGTAGTAGTAGTAGTAGTAGTAGTAGTAGTAGTAGTCCTGGCAGGAGTAGCAGCAGTAATAGTTAAGTCATCCATCTTAATTGCTCGCAGCACAACAACACCATGTGTGCGACTAGAAGCAGGGGTGGGGATGAATGAATCGAAGATAGGGGAAGAGTTGTCATTAATGTCTAATTGGAATCATGCTGCTACCTCGTGCACATCACAGGCATTCGGGGCATGGTGGCTTGGGGGATTGACATAGGATAATTGACACCTTCGCTGTTGTCTTGCCGGCATCGAACGCTCTTACAGGGTGGGTTTTCCACGGCAAGGATGATGTTACTTTTCAACCAACCATCTTAAGTTAACTGCTAGCTCAGGATCTTGCCGTGTCCGGGAACCCTTCGTACCCTAGGCTCCAGCTGATGAGGCATTGTGCATCTTGCTGGTCATCCAAAATTGAAGGGGTGTGATTCGCTAGCAGGGCAGCACTCACGCGGGAGACTCGTGCTTGCTGATCCTCTGCCTCTTGCTTCTCCTGGAAAGCAGGACTCACCCCGGAGACTTTTGCCTGCTGATCCTCTGCCTCTTGCTTGTCCTGCACAAGAGCACTGAGGCTGGAGACTCTTGCTCCCTGATCTCTCTGATCCTGTGCATCTTGCTTGTCCTGGAAAGCTGGCATCCCTGCAAGCACATCTTGCACCTCTTGCAAGTCTTGCTTCAGGTTGTGTACGAGATCAGCATAAGCCGCAGTCTTGCGCAAGAGGTCCTGAACCACAGCTTGGGATTCGGCGAGCATGTCCAGGAGTTCCCTTTTCTCAGCCATCAAATCGGCTGCTAAGACTCGCCACTCTAGCAGCTCTTGCTCCTGATCTTCGACGTCTTGCTCTTGCATCTCTTGCCAAGTCTCTGGGTCAATGTGCGCTTTCCGCTTCATACCGACGGACGAATGCGCCATTGCAGTCTGAGCAGCAAGGCAGGAGCGACAGCAACTTTAAGAGCGCGAGGACAGCACATGGGCTAGTTTCCCTCAGTACTTTGACAAGGTTTATCCATCAATATTGAATCAATGATCGTGGCTGTGCGCGGACCCCAAACTAGCTAGACTGAACAAAAGAACACGATCAAGCTCATTCGGGCTGCGTGAGTCTGACTCCGTGACTGACTCGGCTTGAGTAGAGGGCATGACCGGCGGCAAGAGTCAAACCTCACTCAAGTTGTCACTCTGTCGTGTTACTTACTTACTTTATTTCATCGAAAGCCGAAGAAATCATGCACCAGCACGGCCGCCTTCGCGTGCTGGAAGCACAACCTGCCCGATTCAATTCGTCCAACGACTTTAAACGAGAGCTGCTGTCCTAGACGAATTCGATGACTAACATCATTTAAGCAATGAAAGCAGGAAAGACGGAATCGGACTGCTCAGGCTGGTTCTTGCGGGACTAGCAGCAGTGATGGCAATCGGTTGCGAGAAAAAGCATCGGGAGCAGGAATTGAAGCGGAAGTGGGAGTAGGACTTAACGAAGTCTTGCTTGGAAATCGTGGTCGTGCAGTCCCCTGACACGTAACTTAACATCATCGACAGGCACGGAGCCTGCGGCAAGCGGGTTTGCGCCAAGGCGGAAAGTGAAGGTCTTGGCCTCGAGTCAGGCATGCAAGTCTGACATCAGAAGTCAAGATATGTTACACCACAAAATTTACGAGCACAGAATGCGACCGCGTAAGCAAGGCAAACTGGTGATTGATAATTGTAGTCACTGACCGTGGAACACCACTGAAATTCGACAGATTGTCTTATTGCTTCTGAGCGCCATGCTTTTGCCGCCTCTGGCCTTGGCCTGCGATAGGATGCGTTGCCACACACTGGGAATTCTCTGGCCAACTGCGGCTGTTCTTTGCTTGGGTCTTCTAGCTGCCCGTCAAACGGTATCTTGCTCAGGGCAACCCCAAACCGAAACGGCAAGCCTTTCAAGTCCATCCCGAGCGAGCATTGTTGCCGATTCAGTCACTCACAATCTAGCAGCATGTACTAGGCGGGGTGCATGCTCTCTTACTTCGGTGTGAGTCGAAGCCTCTTGCAGCATCAAGTTACGAAGCAAGCATTGCATGCGCCATCCGAGATGCCAAACGCTAAATACCCAGTAGTAGAAGTTAATGGAGCTTCTTGCGCCCGGTGGAAGATACTCATGCATGGCAAGTTTTCATTACCGCTGCATGCGTTGATTTTATCTCTTGCTGATTGAGGCGACGCGTCATGTTGGCAGTTGTTTGTCAAGTTTTCGTCTCTCTGCATCAGTAACAGACTAATAACGCTTGGTCTTGCGTCTTCAAATCGTCGGTGTCTCGTCTCAGATCGTGGTTTTCCATGTCATGTGGTTGGTGCTGCTGTCTTGGTGATGGCTAAAGCGCAGGCAGCAGCTGCATTGTTGAAGATCGGCACTGCATGCAATAGTAGTTGTTGTGCTATTAGTCGTAGTAGTAGTAGTAGTAGTAGTAGTAGTAGTAGTAGTAGTAGTAGTAGTAGTACCAGTAGCAGTAGCAGGAGTAGTAGTAGTAGTAGTAGTAGTAGTAGTAGTAGTAGTAGTAGTAGTAGTAGTAGTAGTAGTAGTAGTAGTAGTAGTAGTAGTAGTAGTAGTAGTAGTAGTAGTAGTAGTAGTAGTAGTAGTAGTAGTAGTAGTAGTAGTAGTAGTAGTAGAATAGTAGTAGTAGTAGTAGTAGTAGTATGGCAGCAGCATCAGCAAGCAGCAGCTGCATGGAGGAGTAATTGAGTAATAATGGTAATATTACAGTAGCAGTCAGTCGTCCTATTGGGAACTGTACTGCTAGCAGCTCTCCTCAGAACAGTCCTGCAGCAGTAGAAGAAACAATGGTCGTACTGGTAGCAGTAGTAGTAGGAGTTGTAGTTGTAGTTGTAGTAGTAGTACTAGTAGTAGTAGTAGTAGTAGTAGTAGTAGTAGTAGTAGTCGTAGTCGTAGTAGTACAAGCAGCAAGCAGCCGCGGCAGTAGTATAGTGGTTGTAGTGGTAGTGGTAGCAGTAGTGATAGTAGTAGTAGTAGTAGTAGTAGTAGTAGTAGTAGTAGTAGTAGCACTAGTACTGACAGTACTCCTATTCTTCGTTGTTTTACTAGTAGTACGTGCTAGTATTCCAGCTTGTGGCTACTGGCTGTAGGAGTAGTAGTCGTTGTCGTAGAAGCAGTAGTAGTAGTAGTGGTGGTAGTAGTAGTGGTAGTAACAGGACTAGTACTACTACTAGTAGTATTTGTAGTAGCAGCAGTAGTAGCGAATAATACCAAAAGTAGTTGTGCAAGAAGCAATAGTAGTTTAGTCGTGGTAGTAGTAGTAGTAGTAGTAGTAGTAGTACTAGTAGTAGTAGTAGCAGTAGTAGTAGCAGCACTAGTAGTAGTAGTAGTAGCAGTAGTAGCAGTAGCAGTACTAGCAGTAGTAGTAGTCGTAATAGAAGTAGTAGGAATAGTAGTAGTAGTAGTAGTAGTAGTAGTAGTAGTAGTAGTAGTAGTAGTAGTAGTACTGATACTACTACTACTACTACTACTACTACTACTACTACTACTACTACTACTACTACTAGTCCTAGTACTACTACCACTAGTCCTACGACGAGGACTACTACTACTTCTTCTACTACTAGTACTACGACTACTTTCTAGTGCTACGGCTACTGCTAGTTAGTGATAGTGCCGCTGCTACTACTAGGACTTGTAATGCTGTAGTACTAGTAATACTACTACTATTGCTGGCACTTCTCCTCCTCCATTTAGAACTGACTGACCTCACCGCAGTTACTACCACTTGCTCCTATTGCGAAGAGTGGTACTTTGCCACTAGGCGATGATGAATGAATAATAGTACTGCTCCTGTAGTCCCACTATTTCTAGCGGTATACTACTACTACTACTACTACTACTACTACTACTGCTACTCCTACTGGTACTTAGTGACAGTGCCACTTCTACTTACTCTTGCCACGAGTCCTAACTGTACTTGTGCTGCTACGACGACGACGACGACGAGTACAACTACAAGTACTAGAACTACTATGCTGCTACTCCGACTTACTTCCTTCTAGCACTGCTGCTACTAGAAGGAGGGCTACTACTAACTACTACTACTACTACTACTGCTACTACTACTACTAGTACTACTAGTAGTACTACTACTACTACTACTACTACTACTACTACCATTACTACTAGTACTGCTGCTGCCGATGCTGCCAGTGCTGCTGCTGCTGCTGCTGCTGCTGCCTAGCAGCACTAATAATGATACACATTAATGTACTGTCATAACGGAATGTAGCATGTCCAGCTTAAACCCCTAAACCCTAGACCCTCTCTCATTGATTGTTCTACCAGCATCTACTGTAGGGTTTAGGGCTTATGTTGTTTTCCAGGGTTTAAGGTTTAGGGACATCGCTGCATACTTGAGTAAATTGTTGCGCTTATTGTATGTAGTAGCAGTATCAGTATGTTTTTAGCAGCAGTGAATGGCTGCACTCCACGAGTTGCATACCTATCTATCTATTGTTTTCCATTAGTTGGAGAATGTAATTGTAGGAACAATACATGGACGGCAGCAATAATAATAATAGTAAAGAACAAGTGCACACTCCACCACCCACCTACAGGTCTGGCAGCTGAAGTAAGTCACTATGAACTACTACTCCTCGGTGTTTAACCCACTAAAACTACGTAACTAACTAACTGACTAAGATAGAAGCGAGCAACTTCTGTTAAACAGATGAGAAGAAATTGAAATATTAGTATTTTCTCATCAACCACTGACTGCAGCTAGGCAGCTAATTATGCAAAGGTGCACGGAGGCAAAGATTAGTGAACCAATGGACTAGGCTAGGAACTGCGCATGTGTGACTTACTGACTGAAGGCGGTGTGCCTTCTTGCACTGCAGTCGAGTGGTGGTCGAATTCCGCCTGCGACCAGCACCTGGTCAGGCAGTGAACGAAGCAGGTAGGTAGGTGTAGGGAGGCGAGCAGTGCGGCTGCAGGGCAGGCGGACAGCAGCGTCTGTTTTTGTTGCTGCCGAAGTTCTTGCGGCTCACGGCCTCGCAGCGGCGCCCAGCCCTGCAATTCCTTCTGCATTGCCATAAGCAAAACTGACGACGGCGGCGCAGCCTTTGCATCACGAACCGTGCCCTCTTGCGGCTAGTCCGTGTCGGTGAAACCGACTTCTTGCCGGAGTCTTTTCTGCACCCATGTGTATGTGCGCTTCCAGACATTATCCGACAGGATGAAGTCTTGCAAGGTCTTCATCTGGCAGCGTCGATGAGCAGACGCCAGCAACGTGATGAGCAGATCTTCCATGTTCAGTGTAAGCACGTTGCTTCTTGCTTCTTCACGAATGATCTGCTCTAGCTCACTAAAGTTCGCGGCCAAGGTCTTGCCTCCGATCGAGCAGCCTAGAATGGCGATCTCTTGCAAGATGATGTCCTCCAAATCGGCAAATTTCCTCTGGCCGTCGTCCGACATTAGGATGCCGCTGTACATACCATCTTGCCGAACCCGAGCCCAGGCACAAAGCGAATGGCGAAGTGCTCCTCTTGCGTCTTGCTGGCACTGCCGCAACTCGACGTGCAGGTTGCCGACGAAGTCCCAGTCCGAGCTGACTCTCTGGCTCAGGTCTTGCATACTTCTCGAAAGTGTCTTGCTGGCTCTTGCGCGAAGCGCAGCTTCAACCATGTCGGGCACCAGCATCAAGGCTCCATAACAGGCGTCTTGCGGAGCATCTGGCGGGACATATAGGAGGAAGTCTGTCGTCAGGCGTTGGAGTATGGCAAAGTTCTTGCTATCTTCGCAGTTTCCGCAAACATTTCTTGCGAACACTTCCCACACCCAGTAGCTCGAGATCATGCTGAGAAGTATCTCTGACTGGACTTTGTACAAGGATTGAATCATCTGCGACTGAAGGTTGTTATTCTTGCCGATCTCCAGAAACGACCGCTCCAGAATCAACCTGTTATCCCGCCACGTCCTGAAGCAACCGATGAGGTGCCAAACCACTGCGTCTCTTGCCAGCACTTTGGTATCCTTGAACGCGCGGTTGATCTTGCCTCGGTCGACGAAGCCGACTATCTTGCCCAGACTGTCGATGTCTTTCGTCATCTGCTCGAGCTCGGCCCAGATGCGAATGGATCTGGCAAGGCCTTTGTTTGAGTTCTTGCTTTGCTCCAAGAACTCAGATCTTGCCGCTATGTAATGCCGGTTGCATCTTACCACGCCCATGACCTCAAGGAAGCCGTTGGTCATAGCCGAACTCATGAAGATGCTGAGGTCGAAAGGGCTCTGCATTTTGCTCGATCTACAGCTGGACTCTTGCCCTACCTGACCTTTGCAAAGGCTGCGTCTGCAAATGCAAGTGTGTATTGTTCGTTGCTGCGAGAAGGGCAAGCGCTCCAGGCAAAAGCATTGAACACTTGCAGCGAGGCACCTGGGAAGGCTCCGAAGGTCTGGCCGTATTCTCGGCATTTGCCTGGCGACGTATTGCTGTACCAGGGTTTGTGCTACAGAGAACAACAGAAAGATAAAGACATAGAGTGAGAGAGCTCGAGAGAGAGAGCGAGAGAGAGCGAGAGGAGCCAGAGAGAGCGAGAGAGAGAGCGACGAGAGAGAGCGAGAGAGAGCGAGAGAGAGAGAGAGAGAGAGAGAGAGAGAGAGAGAGAGAGAGAGAGAGAGAGAGAGAGAGAGAGAGAGAGAGAGAGAGAGAGAGAGAGAGAGAGAGAGAGAGAGAGAGAGAGAGAGAGAAAAAAAGAGAGAGAGAGAGAGAGAGAGAGAGAGAGAGAGAGAGAGAGAGAGAGAGAGAGAGAGAGAGAGAGAGAGAGAGAGAGAGAGAGAGAGGGAGACAAACGGACGGGGAGTGAGGCGCAACCTTGGTCCCTGAAAACAATAAACAATCTGTTTTAATTTAATACCGCAAAGCATAGTCCGGCAGTCGTGTCCATTCTGTTGGTTAGTTCTTGCAGGACTAGCAGCACTGCGACTAGGAACCTTCGGGCCACAGCACGGTCGTGCAGTCTTTACCCTCATCGACAGACGCGGTGCCTGCACCAAGCCGGGAAGTGAAGGTAGGTCCTTGCCTCCGGTGACGAACGCATCCAAGTCTGACATTCATATGCTATCTCTCGTAGACTGCGTGAAGTTACGGGCAGAGAATGCGATCTTGGCAGCCAGGCAACTGTTAACTGTCATTGTCCTGCAATTCAGCACTGATAGTTGAATACGACAGAAATTCGGAACACTGACTGTCTTGCTGCTGAGCGCCATGCTTTTGCAGCCTCTGGCCTTGGCCCGGTGCAGGATGTGGACAGGACTAACACCCTCATGGCGAAACATGAAAGCTCTGACCGACTGTTTGCGAATCTATTGACTGGCTTCCCGGATGAAGCTTTTGCTGAGGAAAACCAAACCGAATCGGCAAGCCTTTGACCTTTGATTAAGTATGTGGGCTTTCTTTCTGGGAGGACCGCCCGGAAGGCTTAGAGGAAGGGTTGCTGCGAAGGGGTGGGCCGAAGGAGCCCCGCGAACGGCCGCGAAGGAGCCCCGCGAACGGCCGCGAAGGAGCCCCGCGAACGGCCGCGAAGGAGCCCCGCGAACGGCCGCGAAGGGTGGGCACTGTGCCGAACGGGACGGGCGCAAAACCAGAACAGCGAACGCTTTGCGAACGTTGGCGGGGTTCGTGGGCCAGCGGTTGGCGAAGGGCCTGGAAGAGCTGGCGCCCTCTACCGGAGGTTTCGGCCAAGGTTCCTGAATGTCCGGAGCCAGGTTCGTGGCGAACGTCTTGCGAACGTCTGGCGGGGTTCGTGGCGAACGTCTGGCGGGTTCGTGGCGAAGTTCCGCGAACGTCTGGAGGGTTCGTGGCGAAGGTCCGCGAACGTCTGGCAGGGTTCGTGGCGAAGTTCCGCGAACGTCCGCGAACGTCCGCGAACGTCCGCCGGGGCTCGGGTGTGAGTGCGAAGAGCTCAGTCAATATATACTGAAGCTTCAGGATTTATGGTCATTCACGAGCAAGCCTTTTGTCTCTATCTCGTGACTGCTAAGCTTGTCGGACAAACGGCACAATTCGAAAGCCAGGTCGGTCGATGGATGCACTCTGTTGCTTGTTGTTGTTTACACAGAAATGCAATTATTATTATTCTGTCCAAGTTGCACGTCTTCAACGAACATTCATAGAAACCACGGTTGATGTTGCTGTGATGTATCTGTACTATCTTATGTACAATCGATGCTCGTTTCACACTTGGGGCGAATTGCTGGACACACGAAGAATTGCATCTCTCGCCCTCTCTCTCCTCTCGTAAGCTAGACTATGTCCGCGTTGTTTTTGCTGGTTGTTCTTACTTAATTCTGAGGATGTCATACTTGCTGGCGCTTTGGTACCTTGAATGAATTGCAAGAATGCCTTTGACTCGAAATTCTACTTCTGAAATTACGACCGGCCCGGGCTTCTTCAACACCACATCTTCTGGCCGACCAGGCGTAAAAAGGTGAAACTGCTACTGTTTCCTACTTACTCCGAAGCCATGGCGTTCGATTGCCGTGGCTCAATTCTGGCTCCTCAGGTCGGAAGATCAGTCTAGACTCAAGAGGGTCCATTCTAGATCCTCTAGATCCTCTGGGTCCTCTTGCTCCGGTGTAGGAGCGTTTTGAACTTTATTGGCTGGCCGCGTCTCTGAGTGTTTGAAAGGGCCAGACTGCGTCTGGTCTTGCGACGCGTTGAAGGCCATCTCAGCCTGCGAGCAATCTGGGGTCTGATGTAGGACTTCCTCATCTTGCACCTCTTGCTCGAGTGAAGCGACGAAGCCGATCCCAGTCTCAGTATGCAAACCATATGGGCTTTGTCTCACGCTGTCATTGTCTTGCACCTGTTGCTCCGAAACTGCTGTGTCCTCCGCGTCGGCGTCTTGCACGTCTTGCAACACCCAGCCGTTGGAATCCGACCAAAGCTCCATGACGCCCAGGTATCTTACGACGCGGCCGTGGTGGTCCCTGAAGCCTTGATTTCGCAAACGAGTCGTGACTGCAGAAATGGTAGATATGTTGCATTAATTATTTGAGTGGCACAGGAAAAATTAATGAACAATTGCATGACTGATCATGAGTGGCATCCAGTGTCATCTTGCACCAAGGCTACACTGTGTCGCTTTTGCACAGAGGAGCAGCAAGCAAAGTCTTGCAAGTAGATGACGCTGCCAGTCCTAGTCGTGGACCAAGTGCCTTGTCGACCATACGCCGTGTTCCCATTGCCTTAATGTGCATGGTGTTACTTAGTTAGCATTGCGCTTCAGCTAAGGTGGAGACTGAGACCATGGTACCGATGATCATTAACTACTAAAGCTAGCAACCAACGACTGGACCACGCTCTGAGACTCGACTAAGAAGCCACGATAGGGCATGCAAGCTGCGGGTCTTGCGGCGAAACCCCACCTCATAGTTGCTGAACAAGTAAAGGACCTCGTTTCTCTTGCAGTGCTCCCAGCTGTACATCGCAACCCGCACTTGGCAGGTCATGGATGGCACCAAGGAAGGGGTCCGGCAGGCAGAGTGCTGGCTGAGCTTGGGAAACAGCAGCTGCAAGCAGGAACCCGATTTCAGCAACCTCTAGAACTCATTTCCAAGTCTGGGCTGTCTGACAGAAACACGGCCAAGGATCGGACCCGTAGACCACGTCTGGCTGCCCGCCTGTCCAAGGGAGCACATCTCGGGGAAGTGCAAGGCCAAATTAAGTAATTTCATGTATCGCATCAGCATCTGACCGCATGTCAACCTGACCTCGAAGAAGAGGCAGCTGATTGAATGATGTGCACTTTTCTATGCGCTGCTGAAATCTATGTTCTGACTAACTCTTGCAGACACTGCCGAGACCGCCGTTGCATGATATGCACCACGCAGGGTCGCCCTAATAATGTCGACGCAGCGGCGGCAGGGCGGACGGCGGACTCCTCCAAATCTGTGCCGGCCCAGCAGCACTGGGAAGACGGCAGCGGTCCGAGAATGGAAGTGCTGTCGCAGGTCCTGGGCTTTTGCCGGACGACGCTGTTATCTGGCAGAAGACTGACTGAAGCTCATGCCCATCCAAGCAGCATCGACGTCGGGCGCCGACGCATACTAGCTCTTGCCGTCGGGATGCACATTGCGCCGTCCAGGTGCTCTGCCTCGTGCATCCTTCGCAGCAGAAAACCGTCAGCCAGCCGCCCGCTTGTGCCAGTTGCGTGTCTTGCATCAGAGCCGTCGGAGCAGGTCTGGCGCACGCAGCTCGAGCAGGCTGCCCTGACAGGAGAGCCTGCTCGAGCTGCCCGCTTGTGCCAGTTGTGTGTCTTGCATCAGGTACGTCGGCTGGACCTGCAAGAGAAAACCAACGCCGAAAACCAACGCCAGGTCCAGCAATGAGAAACTGGTAACTGCTGGATCTGCTCTCACCAACACCAGCAGTTGGATACTGTCATGTCATGGCTAATCACAGGCCAGCACGCCAGCATGGCCCACGGTTCCCAAGCAGCTCAACGAGAAGGCTCTATAGGCCACCGAGCATGTGTCAACCTGATCACGCCAGTGATCAGGTTGACACATGCTCGGTGGGTCTCTGTCTCTTGCTCAGACGTGCCAGGTGCCTGGTCGACCTGCAACTGAAAACCTCCAGCCGACTGCCCGCTTGTGCCAGTTGCGTGTGTTTCGCATCAGAGCCCTCCAGCAGCCGACCTGGCGGCCAAACACCATGGCTGCCACGGCCAGCACCACAAACGTAGCGAGCCAGCGGTCAGGTCTGCCAGATTCTGGCAGGGCTGACGGCTGGCTCGCAGTGATCGTGTCCTCGGGCATCTTACAAGAATCCAACTGCATTCCTGTATTAGATCGACTCCATTGCAAGAGTGGCTTTGGCATTTTCATGGCCATATACACGTGTCACTCCGAAGTTACCGCCACAAGATTCTGCTGCCTGCCAGTCTGAGAGCTGTTTCCTCCGTTGCAGTACTGGCTAGCGCCTTTTCTGGAATCTGGGCAAGAGATGAGATGTTTGATTGGGCTGATGGTTTTTTTCTCTGCTGACACGCTTGCGCAAGCCTGCCATCCATTCATTGCCGGACATTGACCCAAGGACCACACTGTAGCGAATCCCGACCCCAGAGTCGGGCGCTTCGCGAAGGAACCAGGCCGGAATCATGACACGTCTCTCCCTATGAGCACTGTCCTCTTAAATTCCACGACATCTGCTCAGCTTCTTGCCTTGAGCCAGCCACCAATTTGTGAGTTGGAACCGTAAGTTTGGCCATGTGTGTGTGTGCGGAAAACACACATTGCTTGGATCTGAGGCCCTAGCTTTTGCATCTGAGGCTCTTGATTTTGGCTTGATTCATACCGCTTAGCTTGACTGAGACCAAACGACGAGATGAAGTGAATCACTGATTTATCTCTTGAAGCTAGCTCAATTCATACCGCTTGAATGGCTGACTGAGACCCCAGGACGAGACGTAGCGAATCACTGATTCATTCATTCATTCATTCATTCAGCCTTGGTTCAATTAGACCAGCGGTCAAACGGTCATGTGATATGAAATAGCCCCGCGATCATAATAAGCCGCATGTGTTTTTGTAGGAAGTACCAGTTGCCGAAAATTAAAGTGATCAAGCAATAATGCATAATATAGTATTTTGGCGGTTTAAGGTTTTTGGTGCTTTGAGTTGTTGGGCTTTGGGGTTTCGGATTTAGGGGTCGGGTTTAGGCTTGAAGGTTTTTTGCGTTTTAGGTTTTTGGGCTTTAGGAGCTTTCGGGCTTTACAGTCAGGGTCGGGTTTATGCTTGAAGGTTTTCTGCATTTTAGGTTTATTGGGCTGTAGGATCTTTCGGGTTTTACGGTCAGGGGTCGGCATTAGGCTTCAAGGTGTTCTGCTTAGGATTTAAAGGATTTAACAAGGGCTCTGGTTTTAAGGTCAAGGGCCGGGTTCAGGCTTGAAGGTTTTCTGTTTTAGGTTTGAGGAGTCCAATCAAAGGGTTCGGGTTTTAGGGTCAGGGGTCGGGTTTAGGCTGGGAGGTTGAAATTCTGTTTTAGGTTTTGAGGAGTGGGGCTTTACAGGGCTACACCAGCCCCAACACACCCACCAACACCAACAGCAACAGCTACACCACCAGCACCACCAGCGAAACCAGCACCACCAGCACCAACACCACCAGCAAACACGACCACCACCACAGCAGCAGCAGCAGCTTTCAACAACAACAGCAAACATCATTCAGTACTGCCACAACAATAACCGAAATACAAAATACACCACAAACCCTAGGCCTTAAACCCTAAACTTCGTGCCCGAGCCCCGAGCCATTAAATCTTGTCATGTCAATCACCAAGCCCTAGAATCCCTAGAATCTAGAGCATTGAGAACAAGACCTACAACCTGGCCTTAAACTCATGTCCCGAAAACCTTATCCTAAAGCCCCAAAGTCAAAACTTACATACCACCCAAACCTATACAATTATACAAAGCCTTGAAGCCTAAACCCGAACCCTGAACCCGAAACCCTAAAACCCTAAAGCCCTAAACGGCCCTAAACACCAAGACTTTTAAGTCGCTAGCAACGGGAACTCGAAACTGTAAAGCCCTAAAGCCCTGCACGGCCCTAAACACCAAGACCTTGAGGTCGCTAAACACAAACAAGCACACCCCCAAACGTTAAAAAACTAAATCCATCACCATCATCCGGAAAGCGGAACTGCAGCAGCTGCCTTCATTTCGGAGCCGGCGAAGGACTGTGGTTTCGGGAGGGCCAGGAGAACTGAAGCTCAGCCACCAGCGACTAGACTTACTCTCATCTTGGAATAGTTGCAGCTTCTGTTCCCAGCAGCTGAGTTTTAAAAGCGTGCCCAAGCAAAAGCATCGTCTAGATTCGTATCAATCTAGATCAGAATCATCTAGACTCGATTCAGTCTAGATCAGTCGCATCACCTGCTGCTTCGCAAGCGACTTCGTGCGCTTCAAGAAGTAAAGCGGCTTTTTCGGGCTGATCTCCTGTCGCACACTCAACTGGGGTTTTGCATTAATGGTGGCCTGGGGTTTGTTCGTGCCCGGTCCTCTTCATCGGTGGAGTAAGACACCCGCCAGACAAGGCGAAGTGCCGAGGAGGAGGAGGTGAGTTCCTTGTTGGTGAAGTAGCTGGCCCCGGTCGTGAACTTGAACTGCTCGGCTTGCGTCTTCTTGACATACTTGAACACCAAAGGGAGCTGCTCCGGGTCGGGATGGATCTGGAATCGATCAGCGTCGGCTCCTCCTACAGAAGTTCTTTAGCCTCTAGGACCCAAGCCCCTGTAATTGAAGGAAGGAAGTATCTAAGCCCCTAAGGTGCAAACCCGTGAATTTCAACCGTATGCCCTATTCTATGTAGTTCCAAAGAAGTCAAGCGGGTCCTGCGCGTTCCATCTGGTGGGAGTTCACTGTCAAATCGACAACACCTTGCTGCTCCATTTCAAGCAGCAGCTGCCTGGGTTTGAGTTTCGGGCTTTAGGGCTCTGGGGTTTTGAGTTTAGGGCTGTATAGAGTTTTAGTTTGAGCTTATGAAAGGATTTGCTGTTTGGGGTTGTAAAGAGCGGTTAGAGTCTTGGGTCCTGGGTTTAAGGTTTGGGTTGTTATTTCGAGTAGAATCTCAGGACATACGAAACGACAGCAAGACAGCTAATGCATGATCAACCAGCAAAGCACCTCATCAACGATATCGGTGCATCCTTCAACCGTCTTGTGCCGGGCTCTGTGGTCTCCAGGACCACCGACTCATCATCCGACTTCCACTCGCACACGAGGTTGGTCGGCTCTTTCAGGGGGCCTGCGGGCAAGCCGTTTGGGTTTAGTCTTGAGGGTTGCCCCTTGGGTCTAGTGAGTCTAGTTAAAGATGTAGGCTTAAGGTTTGATTTTGGGTTCAGGATGATGATGCTGGGGATGTTGTGGTTCAAGCTCCATTGCCTTCGGCGACTCTGGGAGACAGAAGCTTTAAACTAGGAATTTCTAGTGTTATTCTGCCTAAAGGAGATTTGAGGTTTGTGACATACAACGATAATGTTTTCTCCTCGCAGCTCTGCCGGTTGAAACAGGGAGGTATGCACAGCAGCTCAACAGCTAGTGGTTTTCGAAGCGAGTGTAAAGCTGGTACCAATCAACAAGAGTATCGTCAGACTCCACAATGAAAGGTAGGCCAATCTTGATTGTCTTCATGGATGATAGGAATGACATCTCTTTGAAAATCTTGAAAGTTGCTCCTGCAAGGCTACATGCATCAGCAGAGGGGAGGAACGATAGCGACACTGTCATGATCCGTAGCCGAAGCAGGCTCACAATTGTTGCCGTGCAAGAGGGCATCCCAATAGACAGCTTCTTGAAGTGACTGCTCACCGTGGCCATTCTGTTTCTGTCTCTACACGGCACGAAGTCCACTACCAACAAGAAGATAAGCCAGTGCGACCTGAGTTTTTTGCACGATGCGAAGCCGATCCCCACAGCTTTGTCTTTGCGGCGCACTCTGTTGTGCAGTGCAATCTTAAATGAGTAGACCATAGCAGGCACAGCTTAGTGATGCCCACAAAAAGGACTTGTGCAGGATAGGCTCTAGGCCCACCTGCGCTTTTTGAGTTCGCTCAACGTCAACCCTTTCATGGCTTCCTTGCGAGCAGGGTGGTTCTTCCACCTAAGTATGAAGTTGTGATATGATGGTTGTTGCTTCGGAGCTATTGCTTGCATTACAGATATAACCTATTTCATACTTTCGGACTCTTGGGAATCTGAGCAACTAAGATGGGGACGCCTCGGCAGCTTCCTTCATCAACTCTTGGACCGGCTTGCCTGAGCCCTTATGCTTCTGCATGTACTCGGTGCGAAACTCGTTCCACGTGTTTCTCAAGGCACTCTCCTTTAGCGGCTTCTTCTCGACGTCACCCTGGTCTGAGCTCCGCTTCTTACCCGTCTTTTTGCTGCCACCGTCATCATCCTTGGTCTCGGTCTCGCCGTGGCTGCCGGCACTGGCAGCTTTTTCTTTCTTCTTGTTCTTCTTGTCACCATCATCCACCTTGGCATCCACCTTCGCATCCACCTTGGCCTTTGCCTTGCCCTTTGCCTTGGGCTTGGGCTGCGTGCCAGGCTGGATGAGGTTGGCGACCATGCTCGACAACGTCGGTGCCTCTGATTTTACCTTGGATTCGAAACGATTCAAGATTGTACGGTGGTGGTGGTTTGAGACTTGGAGGGTCTAAGGTTCTGGTAGTGTTAGGTTTTGGGTATTGTAGTATCCCGGAATTAATGCTTTTGGGGTTGTCGGCTGCTCAGCTTTACGAGTCTTTGTGTTATTGATAATTACGGGTCCATAAGACCATATTAGTATTAGGATATTGTGGTTCTCGCGGCTTAGGGTTTTCAGGGTCCAGCGGTTACGATGTATGATGTTTGTTTTAGGGGTCTTAGGCACTCTGTGGAATCAGAGTTTGGAGGGTTTAGGATTTAAGGTTTATAGCCAACAGAGATCTTTAAGTTTAGGCTTGTTATTGCTTTCCGTGATTGAGCTGGGGGTTCAGTGATTGTTTCAAGGGTGATAATAATCTCTGCGGATTCATACTTGCAACATAGCATCATCGCTGAGCTCCGGCTTTTTATCGGGGGCATGATCACCTTTGGGGGCCGTTGCGGTGTTCTCATCCTCATGGGCGTTCTTATCCTCGGGCTTCTCCTGCTTGGGCTTCTTCTTCTTGTCAGACAGATGCATGGCCTTCTGCAGCATGTCACTCACCTCTTCGGCTTCCTGCATCAGAGCTTCTTGGGATGCTGTCTCCTCGGGTTCTCCCAAGGAGTCATCTCCCGGTGACTGCAAGAGAGGCTTCTTCTTGCAAGCCGGAGTGGATGCAATCGAAGAAGCGGTGTCCTTGCGGCGGAACTGGAGCCACTTGTTCCCAAGCTTTTTCGGGGTCACCACAAGCGATGCCTTTGCCTCCTGCTTGGCGTCGGCCTTCGGTGCGGCAGTCTCCTGCTTGGCGTCGGCCTTCGGCGTGGCGGCCTCCGGCTTGGTGTCGGCCTTCGGTGCGGTGGCCTTCGGTGAGGGGTTTGTCTGCGGAAGGCCGTGGGGACCTGCAGCCGGCATGCTGGATGAAGCCGACATAAGAAAATCCATGAGGTCTTCGCGAGAGTCCATGATATCGGAGCGAGCCAAGTAGGCCCACGATGCTAAAGTGAAACCGTTTGGAAGCCTTGAGCCAACCTATCACAATCCTCTACTTGACGTTCAGAGCACAGGCTGCTACTGCATTGTATCCCAGGATTTAACCCTCCAGCCTCCGGATTCCAGCATCTTTTGCACCTTTTGTCCAGCTACAAAGCTGGCCCGATCGTGGGCGAGCTGAAACTCGTGATCCGGGATGGTCACATCGGAGTTTGCAACCTGGGTGCTGGGATGAAGCGGGTTTTTTTAATCAGAACACAATACTCCTACGTAAAACGACGGGGGGCCAAGAACAACTTCTTCTCGATGACCACACCCTCTTGCTCCACCTGGCCCTTCTCCTGGACCAACTTGAGCAGTGTCGTAGGGTTGCGACCCGGGCACGACATCAAAGTGTCGTACTTTGCATCGAGTTCCGTCAATGTTCCCGGCTCCGAGGACCATCCTTCAACTTCTGCCGAGCTGCCGGGAGCTGGCTGCTCAGCTGCTGTTGCTTCGGTCGAGCCGGAGGTGGTTGTGTGCGCCCTAATTTCCCGATGAAGGGCTTAGGTTTAGTTTTAGTGGGGTGTTGGTATTCAGTTCTAACAAAACAAAGGGTTTACAGTTGGGGTTTCGGACTAGCACTCACGATTTTTTCGGCTAGTCGCGACTGATCGAACTTGGCCAAAGTGTCCAACCACTCCTGGATGGGGTTTCAGGTTTCGGGCTTGGGGCTCGGGGTTTAGGGTTTAGGGCCTTTTGGTTTGGGTTTAGGGTTCTAACACGTTGGTCCTTCTTGCGGTGGGGATCATCACTCCACTTGCTGCGTAGCGACCCTGGCAGCGAGAGAGCCTTGCCACCGTTCTCCCCGGTCATCATGCTTGCGTAATGGAACGTAGGCTCCACTGCCGAGCCCCCGCTTGAATCTGGGACGAATGGCTCTGGATCATAGGCAGCAGCTCCCACGAGGTTCCGGCCGCTCTTCCAATCCTTGAGGGGCCACGGTTTAGGTTTAGGGTTCAGGGTTTAGGCTATCGTTGCATTGGATTCAGGTTCGTACCTCCAGGAGGTACTGGGCCACCATTCGCTCGCTGTACTTTACCACCGTCACATCTTCCCCGAGGGAGAACGTAGGCATCCTTGGTTTTGATCCAGAGAATCAGGTTTAGGGATACAGCTGGGCTATAGGGTACAAGGATAAATTAGAAGCTTTTGTTTATTCCAATCAGAAAAGTTTCCTGGGTCCATTCCGCAGAGGGGATTGCAAGCAGGCCTTCTCGAAGGCCCCATCATAAGGAGTCAGATTGACACAACAGACCCGGCTGGTGGCTGTGATGCCCGCTGCATCCTGCAATGTATTCGCTCTAGAATTCGTTTAGCCCACATTAAAACTTCGTTCGACCTAATCAGCAGAACTGTCGTCATCATTATCCAAATCGAAACAACGAGATTGTCCTTCAGCAGAGAAGTCAAGACAGTGGCCGGCATGTGGGTACCGCCCAGGCGTTGCGCTGCCTCCTGGACCTCGCTGAAAGACCTGATTCCCAGGCAGCGTGGGGTTTGGGGGTTCGAAACCTCTTAAACCCAAAACCCTTGGTGCCTGTCTAGATCCTCCCTCGTGGATGGGGTGGCATTCTTTGCCCGCGTGGGACACTTGTAGTCCCGTTCGGAGATCCACTCGATGGGCTCTCGGTTGCACCTTAGGGCTTAGGGCTTGGGGTAAGACTTTGGCTTCTAACTTAGGGCTTAAGGTCTAGGTGGGTTTGGGTTCTAGAAAACATTTGGGATGATTGCAATGATGGCACTTATCAATCACTAGCTTGCACTCAGCGAAGACGTGCTCGGAGACACCATCCGGCCAACAGACAAGGCCTGGGTAGAGGAGGGCCTGCTTCTTGTTGAAGTGAGGCTCGTCCATCCGGATGTTGATTACACTGTTGAACAAGAACTTAGCATCCAGTTTGTCTTCCAGTCGCCGGACCTTCATATTGGGTAGCGGACTTAATCAAGGTACCCTATAAACCTAAAACATCACACCCTTTAACATAAACCGCTGCATTGGATACTCTCGCACCGACAAGCCAAGTACATCCGTAACCCAAATGCCTTAAACCCGTAGCTTAAGCCCCTGTGGCCTCGCCGCGGATCCCGGCTGCCACCCGATCTGATGGAAGCACTGGCACTACGATCACTCCGATCATTTTCTGGGGGTTGTGCTGCAGAAGGTTGCGGATCGCTTCCGTAATGTTGTCAAAGTCATCTTTCTGTAGCCGGCCAAACTTGGTTAGGTCTGCCCAGATGATGGCCGCATCCGGTCGCAAGCTGTTCATCCACTTAGTGAGAGTCAGGGAGTGAAAGGGTGATTCGTTCAGCAGTTCAGCATGGATGACACAACTGATAAAGCCCCTCTCCAGCCTTCTTGATACCTTCGAGCACATCCGTGTCTTTGTAGAGGCCGTGCTCATGCTTGCTGTTCACATCCATGAACTCAATGACGAGGCTGCTGCCCCGCTTGTTCTCAGCTCGAAGATGACACACTTTTGCCATCTGTTTGGCCCGGCCACACTTCTGCAACTCTGCCAGGTGCGCAATGAAGGAGGCTAGGTCCAAACTGACCTTGTAGGTGTCGCTTTCGAACTGCTTCTGGATGCTCTCGTTGTCAAGCTTGGTCACCTCCTCCAATCCCTTCTTGATCAAGCTCTCTGCGGAAGCAGTCCCAAGGTGGTCCGACCACAGGTTCAAGTCCTGAGGCTTGATGTCCGGAAGCTTGAGAAGGCAGAACTTATCGGCCTCCGAATTGTAATCCCTGAGGAATTGCAAAGGATCTTTTGATCACGACGACATATCACTAAGCTCTCTAATGCAAACGAAACACCCCTCCAACACCTTCTGCGTAGCAGCTCTCATGCTGTCGCCCGAAAACAACACATCTGCGCCGTCGTCCGTTCTGGCCTTGGCCATAGCCTCCAATGCCCACATCATCAGGCAACTGGAGTCCACCAAAGCCTCCCAAGCCTCTGGCGACAGTCTCGCGGTTGTCGCCGTCCGGACCTGCTTCCTTTTGATCTGAAAGGCAAAATGGAGTCGCTGAATGAAGAAGGTCTGCTTCGGGCGAGTGACAGCCATGATATCCTTCCAAATGCCATCGGCTTGCGAGTACTTGCCGGTGCTGCCAAGGTGCCACCGTGGGTTCTTGACATTCTCCAAAGTGTAAGCACACTCACTCCAAATGTGTGTTTGGAGATGTCTCGACATGAGCGTGCGAACCTCTTCACCGACACTCTCGATGAGAACCTTGATGGAATGACCAAACCAGAGAATCTTTCCGAATCATCGGTATGATAGTAATAGTAGTAAGTACCAGTAGTAGCAGTAAGCAGTAGAAATAGAAGTGGAGAGTCTGTAGTCGTAGTAGTATTATTAGTCCTAGTACTAGTGCTGGTGCTAGTGCTACCAGTAGTAGTAGTAGTAGTAGTAGTAGTAGTAGTAGTAGTAGTAGTAGTAGTAGTAGTAGTAGTAGTAGTAGTAGTAGTAGTAGTAGTAGTAGTGGTAGTGGTAGTGGTAGTGGTAGTGGTAGTGGTAGTGGTAGTGGTAGTGGTAGTGGTAGTGGTAGGGGTAGTGGTAGTGGTAGTGGTAGTGGTAGTGGTAGTAGTAGTAGTAGTAGTAGTAGTAGTAGTAGTAGTAGTAGTAGTAGTAGTAGTATTAGTAGCAGTAGTAGTAGTAGTAGTAGTAGCAGTAGTAGTAGATAGTAGTTGTTGTTGTAGCAGCTGTTGGTGATACCATTTGTCGTCGTAGTAGCAGCAGCGGCAGCAGTAATTTTTTCGTCGTCGTAACCGAAGCTCCACACGAAAGCCCCAACCCCAGCTCGCTCAAGTCCCCCCGGCAAAGTTTAAGCTAGGCTACTTTCATGGCCGTGCAGTCCTTCTCAGGCAGCTTGTAGTTCTCGGATGACTCTGCCAGCCCGAAGCAATTATACTCGCGGAAGGCCACGTCCATTGCCTCGGACTTCTCCTTGTAAAGCTCGGGGTGATCCTGGGCGTGGCTGTGGCTCAGCGATTGGTTTGGACTCGGGTTTGATTTTCGGGAATTTATTGGAGCTCCTAAGGTAACATATAAATTTGGCGGGCTGTGCAGCTCTGTATCATTCATAATTTCAGAAGCTCGCTGGTGGAATCTCAGGGCCATCTGCAGAATGTTCTTCTTCTGGCGCTCTGCAGCCTGCTGGCTGAGCTGCATGTTCCGGTAGGAGTACTCATGCAGCTGCCGTTGGGTGTAGATGACTTTGAGTCTCATCACTGAGTCCAGCCACCTGTGGGTTCATCTAGGACTACGTGCTGCTGACTACTGACTTAAATCTATTCTCTGCTCAGGCTGGGGTTTTGGGAGAGAACTGATCTGAGATTTTAACTCAACTGGGGTCATCATGGGTCTGGTTTAATATTTCAGAAGGACGATTCTTAGCAAGGCCGTTGGGTTATTATGCGGTCTGCGGTGTAAGGCTTCGGATTTAGGGTGAAAGAGTAATGAAAGGGAAAGAGAATCATAGAGTAAGTGTAACTGTAGTAGTCGGAAAATAAATAATTAATAATAGTTTTGGGCCTGTTCTCTTTTGGGTGTTCATGAAGGCTCCGGGTTGGGGGCTCGGGGGCCGGGGCTGGGGGCTGGGGGCTGGCTGGGTCGGGGGGGCTGGGGGGGCTGGGTGGGGGGGGTCTGGGGCTGGGGGCTGGGGGGGGGGCTTGGGCTGGGGCGTGCCGCGCGGATTGGGGAGTCGACGGGGTTCCGGTCGCGCGGATTGGGGAATCAAACCACATCGATGAAGCGATTGCCCCGGAAGCTTCCGGCATCGACGTGGTTTTGCCGAAACCACAGATACTGGCCTATTGAAACCACCGACCCAATCGATGATCCAATCGCTGCAGACCAAGCCCCGCGATAACCCTAGTCAAGTTGGTGCTCCCGGAACAATAGGGCAATCGACGTACTTTTGCCAAAACCAAGTCGATGAGCAACCCTTTCCAAAAGGTCTCGGCATCGATGGGGTTTGATTGGAAAATAGCAAAGTTTAAAGTTATAAACCCACAACGGTAACTAACAATAAGCCTCATCATTATGCATAATGATGTCAACAACACATCGTACGAGTATAGCAACAACAGCAAGGTGCATAGTCATTAATGTTAACAACACATCGTACGATGTAAGAACATAATAGTAAGAGCAGCAAGTCAGCAAGGTGCATAACTATTATATTAAATAATGTCAACGACACATCGTGCGATGTACGAATATAATATAGTAAGAACAGCAAGGAGCGTAACAGTTTAGAGAAAATAACGACAAGAAGTAGTAACAACAACCTAGCTCGTACCAAGAGAAGACTGCTTCGAGGTCTGCATACCTGCAAGTTTCCGTTCGACCGCTGCGACATTTATGGATTCTGCTTGGAGCCTCGGAATGATGTTAAGCTTGAACTGGGTGTGTATACAATGATAGTCACTAAGAGTTAAACCTTTGGGATCGTTTGGGGGCAAGCTACGAAGATTCAATGCTAGCAGGAAGATCACGTGACTGCGAGATCATGGGTGCCTTGAGCCATTCGTACATTGTTCGGGTTTGTTTCGACCATCGTAGCTTATCGAGTGTCAAAGGGCCCACCTTGTGAAGTCCTCCCGCTCCTTCTGGCTGAAGGAAGCTTGATCTTCCACCATCAGCATGTGGCATATTGCGTATGCAATTATGCTACAACGTGTGTAGCCTCTGCAAACAGCAACCGAGAAGGGCTCCAAGCGGTCTCCCGGAACTAGGGGCTTGTGGGTGGTGGCTCTGATCTCAAGAGGCTCCCTCTCATTCTCCCAATTAGTCCAGATTGGCACACTGAACTTGCTCCATGTGATGAGTGGAGGGGCTTTGTCGACGGGGATTGGCATGTAGAGTGCAAACAGGGGAACATAGTCAGCCACGTCCTCTGCTGGGAAGTGGCTCTGGTCCACCAGGACCTGTTTGGCGGGTCTTATTGCTACTTGTTACTGCTGCTGCTGCTGCTGCTGCGGCCACTGCTATATTGCACATCAAAGGTGTTACTAATAGCCTACAGCTATCGTTACAGCTGCTCTGTTGCTGCCACTGCTGCTGCTACTACTGCTGCTGCTGCTGCTATTACTGCTACTGCTACTGCGACTACTACTACTACTACTACTACTACTACTACTACTACTACTACTACTCCTGCTGCTGCTGCTGCTACTGCTGCTGCTGCTGCTACTGCTGCTGCTGCTGCTGCTGCACTGCTACTTCTTATTCTTCTGCTACCGACCACGACCGCGACCACGAGCAGCTACTGCTGAAGGTCTTGGGGTTTTAGGGCTTAGGGTTTTAGGGTTTCGAGGGTTGAGGACTTTAGGGGTTTAGTGTCTTTGGAATTTAGGGCTTCGGGGTTTAGGGCTTTGGGGTCTTTGGGATTGTGTCCTGGTCCAAAGCTTATCGAGAATAAAGCTATTACGATCCTTTACAAATACCCCACTCCAAACCGTGCTCCTTGTTACTGAGCCAGGACACCCTGCACCCTAAACCCCAAATCGTAACCCGTCCCCCGAGCCCACCTAAATCCTAGGGTCTTAAGCCCTCGAAGTCCTAAAACCCTAAAGTAGCCTAATCCCTGAAACCGTAAACCCTTCAACCCAAGAATCGCAAGACACTAAGCCCAAAACTCCCGAAACCCCATGTTACAATGCTCTGCCTCTGTTCCTCCATTGGCTGCAAGGAAGTGATTCACCATAGTGATGATTGACCCGTCAGCCTTCGGCCCGAAGTACTGTTCCACCAAAGCACACGGATGCTGATCAGCTTCGACATTGTAGCCCCTTAGCTGAGCTCTCCAAACCCAGTATTTTGTTCAGAGCACAGTCTAAAGTCTGTAATGCAGGAAAGAATCTCCAGAGCTTTGACAACTCGGGAGACCCAATTCTCTCCATCCCCCTTGGCCTTCTTGCCGGCAGGGCCGGCAGCACGAGCAGCTCGTTTGCCCATCGATCAGAGGTGGGGTCTCTAAACTCGGCCCTGAAAGAAACCGCTTCTTCAAGCTGAGCAGAATCAGCTGTGCATCCGCTATGTGAGAGTGCGGGAGTCACAGAGAGAGAGAGAGAGAGAGAAGGGAAGGGAAGGAGCATGTTGGTCACTCCGTTTCTTTTGCTGCTCCAATCAACGAAAGCTGATGTCAGAGCTCAGTCACAGTGCATTTGCCGGCACATTTCGGGGCCCAGCTTCTGAAAAGGGAGCTCGCCGATCTTTGGAGATTCATCGGGGGGCAGGGCAGCATTATACTAGTATGATTTGCGAAAGGACAACGACCCCACTCAGCTTTGATTATTGCCCTCCCAGAACCACAGCTATTTCTTCAGGTATTCTTTTAATGGGTGCAGCTACAAAGTCCTCGCAGGAAAGAGTCGAGTTCTCAAAAAGCAGCTGGTAAACTTTAGGGACTTTAGGATTTAAGGTTTCGGGCTTCGGTTTCTGGCCACAACCCTCTTCTAAGCATGCTCGGGAACGGCTTCAATGAACAGGGCGCATATCAAAATAATCGCCCCAGCCTGTGCTACGTGCATCCCGTTCCCGGCCAGGCAGCTGGCCAACGATGCCGTGGGCAAGGGACTCAAGTCCACACTCGAAGATCCAGCTGTCTCTGCCTGGGATGATGGGTTGAGTTGAGGGCTCCATGTTCAGGGCAGGGTGGAACTCGATCAATTGGTTTCAGTCATGCTACGAAGTGTTTTGTTGTCGGGATTGCCATCGCAGTGAAAAGCTCTTCCTTGTCAATGGTGCGGTTGTGCCTCGTTGAGAACAAGTTTCCACAGTTGCGCTTCAGGGTCATGAGGGTGTTGTCGTGCAGCTCGGTCCGCAAGAACTTGCTGCTTTGCTGTGCAAGATCGAAGACCTGCCAAACATTAGATCATGAGTGGGACGGAAGTTCTTTCTTGCTACACTACACAACACAAGAGCCCAAAACCCACTGCACGAGCCCCCCTACCTTCTTGGAATCTCCAAAGGCTTCCATGTACGTGCGCTTCGTCCTTGTCTGGGCTGGATTGAGGACCGTCGCAGGCTTGTCCAGGTAGAAGTAGTCCACTGCCTGAGAGGGTTTAGGGTTTAGGGTTTTCAAGTGCATCGGGTGCCGAGAACAGTTATAGCACAGGCAAGTGACTTCCATTTTCGGGGCTGCAAAGAAAACCTTGACCAAGTTCTCCAGGGGTTCGTGCGTGGTCCATCTTGCCTTGCCTTTTCTTGTCATGACAACCCACAGCCGGGCCCTTGCCGCAGAGAAACCCAGGTGGCGAGAGCAGAATCTCGCCGATCGTATTTCATATTCCTGACCTTAGGACACATTACGAAGTTCTTTGATGATCGGAAGATGGTACTCTCCCACGTACAACGAAAACTAGTCGGCCCGGCCAAACTTTTCTTGGAGAATAGCAAGTTGATATTGCGGGGTGTTCTCGAACACGATGATGTCCTGCATACTGCAGCTGCAAATGGTTAATCATGTCTGCGGAATCTACAGAGTACATGTTTTTACACATGACAAACATGCATACATGCATACATACATACACTCCTCCTTCCTTTCTTTCCTGCCCGTGTTTGTGTATGTGTGTGTGTGTGTGCGTGTGTGCGTGTGGATGTCTGTTGCACACATACATATGTTCATATATACATACATGCAAATGTGTGTGTATATATATATATATATACCCCTCTCCCTCTCTCTCTCTGTTCCTCTCTCTCCGTCTCGCACTGTATCTCTGTGACATCTGGCCTCCTTCTGCTTCCTTCTCATGTCGTACCACACCAGATGGCTCTTAAAGGCGTGGTCGTCGGTCTGCAACAAGTCGTGTCTAGACTGTCTAGATATTAATGATTGAAGAGCCGGGAGCGAAATCCGGTCAGGCCTTTTGTCGCTTGCCACTTTGAGAAAAAGGTGTGCAGGAAGCCCCTGCGCACTCGACTTTGAGTTTGCATCCGTGTCGGTCACCGGATGGTAAAGGGCACATGCGATGATGCGTAGTGCAATAGGCAGTAGAGGCCAGAGAAGTGCCGGGACCCCGCCATTGCAAAACATCTCCGAACCTCAAGGGGGTGTTGCCAGGACACAGGATAAAGGAGTGGTAGGCACTAGCAGGAACAGCTTGGAGTCGAGCACACATCGATAGGGCCACGTGTTGTGCAGCAGGCATTGTGAGTGCTTGCAAAAGTCAGTGGCAGGACCAAGCTGGATCAGAGGATTCCCGCCGCTGCCGTGCTTCTTCACGACGTCGGCGGCTGCACTCCGAACCTGGGCTAAGAAACGAGAGTTATGAAGTTTTGTTGCTCGGGTTTATCGGGTTTGACAACTCCTACTGATGTCGGATAAGTAGCCGATTGGGCTGCAAGCTCAAAGCACCCAACACCACTGAATGTCGTAGTCAAATACCAGGATAAGGTTGATAGCCGGGCACAGACAAACGAAGGAGTCCACTTCTTCATCGCTGCGTACACAAACCTGCATCACCACAAATCTCCCCGAAGCGGTTTAGGGTTCAGGGGATTATGGGTTCAGGGGCTTTGGGGTTGGGGTTTACGGGTTTAGGGGTTAAGGCTAAGTTTAGGGTTTTGTGTTAAGGGGTCTAGGGTTCGGAGCCTACGGTTACATTCTCAATAGTTAGGAGGGACGGAGCCTGAGAGGCCAGGTGAACGTTGCATCGATGCTCTCGGGCCCACCAGGGGCAGTGGAGGGAGGAAGTTGGGTCCCATAGATAGCTCGAGTTCCTGGGGCCTTCTTGTACTTCGGCGGCTCCGTAAACTTTCTGTTGCCCTGCACACAGACTCTCCAAGATGTTCATAAACTCAGAAGGGCAAACTGGTAAGTGGCATGTTTGCTGGCCTGGCGACACACCTGAGCCTGCTCCACTGCATCTTTCAAAGTAAAAGACTGGCGTGTTCGGCTTGAACGGAACCTGAGCAGGCGCTTTTTGTTTCTGGTAGCCTGGTAGACTGTACAAAGAACAGAGACGGATGCCGTATGTATTAGGGAAGAGGCTTAGGCATAGTAGGTGCACCAATGCCCAAACGTTCCTCTTCGGAGTCCACATCTGAAGCCTGGCCCGAAATCCTTTCTTCCTCCGAGTCCATGGCTTCAACGATTGTCGTCATTTCAAAAAACAGAGATCTGAGCAATCATACGATGCGGTTTCAGCAAGACTCGAATACAAGAGATTGAGGACAACCATCAGTGCATGCCAGAGCAGATGGTCTCACAGCATCGGTTTGCAAGGCCCTTTGAGAACAGCGTCTTGTGAATAGTGTGTGTGAAACACTGAGCTCACTCGTACCCTTCACGAAGAGGTCTTCCGACTTCAGAATGCATTTAATAGCTCAGTGAAGCGGTGGGGACAGGTTTATTTAGCTACCTCTTCAGAGTGGTTTTAAACCTTACCACAGGGTACAAGATCAGAAATGAGTTGGCAGGTGCATCTTGCAGCTGCACAAGGCGGTTATCATGGTTTTCCGAGTGCCAGTTGAGTGGGCTTTGCCCGCCCTGGGCAGTGGAGGTGCCTCTCGCTGCAGCAAGCAAATATCGAACACTTCGTGCAATGAGTGTGGGGTCCCTACCGCCAGCCGAAAGCAGTGCTTTGCACAAATCAGCCCAGTTCTTGCGACGGTCCAAAGACAGAGGATTCAGAGGCCTAGTCGTACTAGGCAAGGCCCCGGGTAGTCGTCCCAGAAAGGTGTGGGGGAGGATGAGTATGGGTCTTTGGCACGGCGTCTCATCACTTGCGAACCTTTTGCACATACAGATGACATCGTAATCTGAATTGACGAGGTTCCTCGTAGCACTGCCGTTCGCGACGATGCGGTCCCGGTGACTCTCTGGCACATCTTGGCTGCGGCTAGTGCGGGGTGTAAGTGTAAGGTGTTTGTTGTAATTTAAGTTTGAAAACTTGTGAATGCCGACAAGAAACCATGCCTCCGAAGCATCGTAAAGCTGTGAATACCATCTGAAGTATCGAGGAGCCCTCCGTGTGGATGGATCCGGAGGTGGCTGAACCTGAACCCGCTACGATCTGGAAGTTATATCATCTACTACATCCACAGAATCTCAGCTTTCATTGATTGGGCCATGGGGCCACACTCCCCAATCCCGGACATTGTCCAAAATGCAAACCTTCAGCCTGGCACCGCTCCCCACCCAGTCCCTGATGTTCAGCCGATGAAGCAGGGCATCGATTTTCCTGAGAGCACAGGGCTTCGGTTTCGTTAGCTTTGGGCACTGGGGACGGTTGGTTTGCGTCTAGGATAGAATTGCCATTATTGAAAGACGTGAATCGGCGAGGCCTACCCAGGGATCGTTATTTTGGAGAGGCTTTGTGTTTTTGGAGATTTAAGATAAAGGTTTACGGTTTAGAGCTTAGGATTTAGGATTTGGGCGTCCTAGGGTTTAGGGTTTAGCATTCGGAATTAAAACGGGATTTAATTTGCTCAAGATAGATCAAGTTTCTGCTGGACATCCTGAAGATCGGTCAGCGTGTCTTCAAACCTAAAGGCCCTGCTTAGCATTCCGAACACAGCGTCGAGACGGTTATGCGTGTGGCCAACACGGCTGCTCTGCAGCGAAGCGAGCTTCAGGGCTTTGGTAGCAGTGAGCCATGAAAGGTAGGTGAGCATGACCTGATTCTTGTTTTCCCGCACGGTGTTATCTGCCTGAGTGGAAGTTTAGAACAGCAATGTTAGAGTGTCGAAGCCACTAGAACAAACCGAGTAAACCCTGAACCCTAAACCCCGGCACCGAAGGACCCAGACCACCAACTCGGCTGGCCGAGGTAGTGACTCTGCATCGCACATCTCCATCACATCCTCTATGGACCGGGCTATTACCTTGGGGGAGGCCAACTTATGGGAGAGGATCACACAAGAAGAGATCTAAGAACAATTTTTGGAAAGATATGTGTACTACTAAATACATGCAGACACCTCCACTGTTAGAGACGAGTCGTGAGGAAAGTTCGCATCTACGATGTAGAGGGAGAGCAGGTACCCGGAAATCCAGCAACCGATCAGCTTCACCCGCGGGCGGATAAATTTCGATAGCTCTTTCGACCCACGGTTGCCCGGATACCGTGGGATGGACCATTTCGATTGGTCCATCCCATCTATTTGAAGAAACATCAGAGGACGATCGTTGTTCAGCGGGTTCAAGCCTTGAAAGTGCTGCTCAAGTTCCCGGTCCAGGCTCACGGCACGTAGGTGCTCTTTGTAGTCCCGCACAAGCCCGAACTTCTTGCAAACGTCCTGGCGGTTGCAGTGTTCAAAAAAACTTGTGGATATAGTTTTTGTGGAATGAAACCTGCCTTCTCCTCCTTGATCGCTTGCTTCAACGAAAAGCACTCCGTGCACTCTGCAAAGTCTGATTGGGAACGAAAAGGCAAGCACTGTGACCATCGTTTCTGGTAGGTGTCTTTGAAAACCGTGTACCTTACTGTCGGGTCGTTAACAGCTAAGTTGATGGACACACACATACACACACACACACATATCATGCCGAAAGAATGACCACTACATTGATAGGCTTTATGACAGACTTCTCAGAAGGCTTAAACTCGGCCCGGAAACGAAGCTAGCTTCTCTTCGGGAGCCTCTGCCACATACTGTCTGTAGAGATCCATCACTGTTCCAGGCGGCAAGTATCGCCTCGGGAGCTCCTTGATGTTGAAGGCCTGCGACGTCAGCACGTACCTTGCAGGCTTTCGATTCGGGGCTTTAGGCACTGAGCAGCTCAGTCACCCTAGTTCACAAACAAGCAACCTGTTCCAAAGCTGCTTGTCCAGATTAATCTCTAAACGTAGATCCTCGTCTGCATCTATGGTTTCTCCAGGAAGGGCTAGATCATCTGGGCCGAGGTCATCATCAAGGGCTTTGCTGATCTTGCACTCGCCACGGGATTTGTTCGCCAGCAGAAACCTGAGTGCTCGCTGATTGAACACTTAGAATTTTTAGACTAAGACTATCATAATGTTCCCAAGTCCAAAGAATGAGGTCGTGACCCTGTTGGAAGAACTTCGGCAATCATAGAGTGCTGGTGCAGCAAAAACTTGTCGACTGATCTCTGCATGGGGGCCGCTCGGTGCAACGGAGCATTGCATTTGAATCTGGAGTCAACCATTCCAGTGCCAAGCTTACACAAACGGTTCTTTCCGATCCCTAGGAGCGAACACAAGCAAGAACGACCCACTGTCACTCCCAACAACTGATACGTCCTGCGCGAGGTTTTCGCCGGCTCGGGCACCACGGTGTCTTGAATCTGGGATGTGAGGCAGGCTAGGGTTCTTATTATTGCGGGCTGCATGTATTGCCCCAAGAGTATGAACGGATCTCAGTACGGGGCAAGGAGCAAAGGCGTCTTGTTCCACTTTCCCCATTGAATCCAAGTTTTGCCGAAATTCAAGCAGTAAGTCGTGTTGAGATCGGACATTTCGGAAGCATGACTGCCGGGTGCACTTGCAAAGCTGCCTCTTCAGCAGGACATCGAGTTGTTCAGAGGGATCATCACGTCTTGTAGGCCTTCACTAGCAGATTCATCATGTAAAGCTAGGCTTCAATGCAGCAAACCCATAATGCAATTCAGCTACTTGGGCCGGCTCTTTGCAAGGGCAGCCCGTTTCTTGTTGTTGTAGTGCCGACGTTTCCGTGCTGGAGCAGCTTGTTTGGCATTGCTCTGGGCATACCTGAGCCCACTGAGACTCCGAAACATGAGGTGCTTACACTGCAGCTAACTTCACACGTCGAACCCAATCCAACCCAGATCAATCCAAGTGTCCGAAGAGCTGCCCGCTTCACACTTTGAAATGTAAATCCGGAGGATTGGTTCAGCCCGCTGCCAGAAGAAGCAGCCTCAGACCCTTGAGAACCACGAGCTCCAACAGCTTCCTGAACATATCTGCTGAACTCAGAACCTTGATCCTTGGCCGGCACCTTGTTGCAGGCCATTCGGACTGCAGAAGACAAGTCCATCGCGAAGACGCAGTATGTGGCAGCTGCAGCGATAAGCCGCAGAATCATCTCGTCATCACAAACCCTCCCTATAATCCCTATATAACTTATCCAATAACACGACTATAGGTTCCGGGGCTGTAGCCATTTGCAAAGCAAACGGTTTAATTGCATAAGATGCTTGACTTGTACGTGCACATAGGACTCTCTCTTGAAGCTTTGGGGCTGCGCAGGACGGTCGACATCCCCATTCTAAGAGCACAGCACAATCTCATTGGTTCGACATCACTCACCCGAGAGAAACTCTAATCCTAGCCACGACAAATATCGTGCACACACTTGAATATATATTTGTGTAAATCTATGAATATATATATATATGTATATATATATATATATATGTATGTGCAAGACTATTCTAACTTAGAATTCTAACCCCTAAGAAGGACAGCATACTAAGCATTAAGTTTTAAATTGATCACTTTCGGGTTTAAGGCAACTCTATATTACCTATGGGGCCTGGTTTTATCCAAGCTCTGCCACTCTCAAGATAACTCAGTTGAGCCAGACTCAGGAGCTTAGGGGATTACTTCATATCATATGACCACTGGTCTAATTGAGCCAGGTTCAAGAACTGAATCTCTTTGTAGGGTCTCAGTCGAGACAAGCGGTATGAATTGAGCAAGATGCAAGACTTGATTGCATCGCCGATCAATCAGTGATTCGCTACATCTCGTCCTTGGGTATCAGTGATTCACTTCATCTCGTCGTTTGGTCTCAGTCGAGCTAAACCAAGCCAAAATCAAGAGCCTCAGATGTAAAAGCTAGGGCCTCAGATCCAAGCAATGTGTGTTGGAAGTGAGCGCCTCGCAACTATACGCATGAAGCAGCATTAGTCAGTTATACTTATACCACCATCTTACCCCTGTTGCTGCCGAGGCCAGCCTGAAACGCAGCGGCTTCGGAAGGCCGCAGCCGCAAGGCCTGGGGATGCACCGGGCAGCAAAGAGACACCTGCTTCTGGGACCGGAACATCGAGAGGCAGGCAGGCTGGCTGGACACCTTCTAGAAAGAGTTGCTGGAATCCACAGGGCAAGATGAGGCACCGGCCCGTCTGGCAGCGTCTCCAGGCACCACCAGTTCACCTGACCAAAGGCGAAACATCTCAAACGAAGGTAGTTACGACACGATGCAGGCAATGAAGGACCGGTCCGGTACTTTTTTTTCTATCGCAGTTCTTGCGCCATGCTCCAATCGATCTCCCCTAGACTGGAGCAAGCTCTGATCCACGCAGGGTGGGATTCAAAATGGTGCAGATCTGGCTCCCAGACTCCGAGCATCATCCGGCCGCGTTGTAGTTGTCTTGGTCAGGAGTATGTTCCGCAACAGTTCCTTGGTTGGGTTCTTCGTATAGCAGACCTGCATGCAACAGCAGGCAGGGGCTATACGGGCCGAAGGACCTATATCGACGAGCAAAAGAAGCCGAGTGGCGTCCACGAACTCCAGCATGTTCTTGCTCTTCTGCACGGCCTTGTACTCCTTCCTGCAGGATGGTGACAAACCCAAGAAGTCTGTAATTACGTATGTTCATCTCTTCACCATGCATAGCTAATGTTCTGAATACTTTAAACTAAATGCCTGGAACCAGCAGGTCCTCTTCTTGTACTCTAGCGGTCTGGTCCCCCTCTTGTGTCTTCCACTTCTTGAAGAGCGCGGCTTGTCCTCATGGTCATCTTGCACGGTGATGACTCCGTTCTGCGCGTCTGGCAGGACAATGGCGCTGCACGCAGCCGCTGGCTGTTCTTGCTTGATGGAACACGTCTCCTTCGGCTCTTCCTTGATTTGCTGCACCTTGCTCTTCTTCCGACTGCCGCTCGCATCTTGCATGAGCTCTTGCGCCTTGCTCTTCTTCCGACTGCCGCTCGCATCTTGCATGAGCTCTTGCGGACGTTTGGAGCGAGCAACGTCCACGGCACCCTTAACAATGGCCATAATTTCTTCTTTGCTCTTGCCCTGGAGCTCTGGGTAGACACAAGGGGCAACCATGGCTCGGACCTTTCTTAGCCTGGATGGAGCCTCTGGCTGTCCCAGTTGAAAGCTTCATTCATGCAGGCAATGAAAGACCGCATTGGCCAAACCAGTCCCTTGAAAATTTCCAAGGCCTGTCGCTCTTCCCACGCAGAGGCGAGGAGACGGCCTGTCCAATTGTCCAATTCATACATATCATGGTGAAAGACCCGCAGAATGGATGGACGACGTGTCTCCAACAAATGATACGGAGTAAGCACCGGCAGTCTTGAGCGTGGGCACAGTTGTAGTATTATTAAGTAAAGTAAGTGTTAAAGCAAAAGACTCACTGTATCATCAATCAATGAACGACTAATTAATGTGCGAAGTCGATCGATCCTGCTGAGTCCGCTGCGGATGACACCGAAGAGGAAATGGTTGACCTGGGGAGGTTGAGGAGGACAAACCGAAAGTGCAGGACTTGTCCGGAAGCATGTCCCCCTAAGGCTTTGAATGACGGCAGGCACTTTTGGTGTCATGCACAACGCCCAGTCAAGTTGCATCTATCTGTCGCCTGCTGAAAAAATCTTGCCTGTCTCTTGCAGGAAGCGCAGCGTTCACCATTTCGGGCACCAACATCAAGGCTCCATAGACTATAGATTTCTTGCGTATCTTGCGGCACATGCATTGTGAGACGACTTGACAACAAAATTGACTCCAAGGGCAGTGTAGACATGGCCCTTGCAGAGAGGCATCTTGCAGACACACTTTGCAAACATCTGTAAACTAAAACTTTATATACCTGCTTGTATGCAAGCAGTGTCAGACCAGCATCATCGTGAGCACAGCAGCTGCGATCTTGCTTAACTGAAATATTTCTTGCACCTGCTGTTGCTGATGACTCTTGATCTCAGGACTCGGACGACTCACTGGCACTGTTCACGGTGAGAGTGGGATAGATCCTGGGGAAGGGCCTGGATGAGCAAAGCTGCTTTTCTTGCTTCTCTCTGGACAATTTCCGGCCTGATTAATCTGCGGCGCTTTCGTCTTGACAATGACAGTGGAGCAGGTAGAAAGCAACTCTCTGGAACCGGGGCTCTTGGCTTCTGCGAGTGTGGAACTGTGGTCGTGGTTGGCTTCTGCGGGGAGTGTCCAGCGGGCTCTGGAACTAGGGCGGTTCTTGCTGCTGTTGGCTCTGGAACCGGGGCTCTCGTGGTCGTGGTCGGCTTCTGCGGGGAGTGTCTCGTGGTCGTGGTCGGCTTCTGCGGGGAGTGTCTCGTGGTCGTGGTTGGCTTCTGCGGGGAGTGTCCAGTGGGCTCTGGAACTAGGGCTCTTGCGGTCGGCTCTGGAGTGTGCAGTGCTTCTGGGCTTTCCAGGCCCTGGCAGCTGTGCACATGAAGGTGAACTCAAGTCGAGCTTGTAATTTAGAATGTTTCAATTGGAAAGAAGCAACAGCCTCGTACGACTTTGCAAGAAGCCTCTCCAGAGTGGAGGACGCCTCCGAACGGTCGTCGTCTTGCTCCTGCAAGGTGCCGGGAAGCTTCTGAGCTCGCGCGGCTGTGTCAGGAATAAGGTTAGGACAGACACTTACTCACAAAGAAGCTCCTCCTCCGAAATCTGATCCTCCGAACGGTCGTCGTCTTGCTCCTGCAAGGTGCTGGGAAGCTTCTGAGCTCGCACGAGCGTGTGACTTAGATGCCTTATGGGTAAGGTTCGGACAGTTCCGAACACGGCTTAGTCTCGCAAACCCCGGCCTTTCGGTGTCTCTGCAGGTTGGGGCCGTTGTTCTGTACCTATGAAAAACATTCTGTGAAAGAGCAGTCATGAATGGCCAGACACAGAGCTGGAAACAACGCTAGTAGGAAATCCTAAAACGACAGCATCTCAAAGCGGACGGAGGACACTCTTGGCCCATGTTGCATCAGCAGCAAGCTTGTCCAAGACGATCGTCGCAGCCGACATGTTGCCCGTCTGGACAAAAGCACTGGCACTGTGTTTTTGCGGAAACACGAACGAGCTTCTTGCTAGAGCCGACGGAATGCAAAGGCAGGAGTGGCTGGGGACTGGTCAATCGAGCAGAATTCAGAATGTCGGACTGAGTGGCCGGCATCTCGGCCTGGTATGTGGCCCAGGCAATGTCCCGGCCTGGGTAAGGACAAGCGCAAGACAGATGACTGAAATCAGACCGGGGACATCCCTGCAAAAGATCAAGAATGGCTGTTTGTTGCTGTTGCAGCATTTCTCTCCAGGAAAGGACAGATTCTTGCAGCGAGGCAGTCAGAGCATGCATCATCCTTTTTCTCGCTTGTGCCATGTCGTCTCTGGCTGTCTGCGACATTGCGAAATCTGGCTGTCTTGCGACGCACGCGACAGAGACACATTAACCGGTCCGGTGGAGCGGGCTTCTTGCTGTACCAGGCTTTAATGTGCGCTCAAGGTAAGTATTGGACTCCTGAAGTGTCTTGCACCTCTGCACCACTGAAGCTGGCCGTCGTTGGAAGGATCTTGCAAACCCCCCTGCAAAGATGTCTTGCCAAAAAAACGCCATTCTTGCGGTGCTTGGAGTCTGGCTCACATGAGCTCTGATCCTGGCGGAGTGTGCCACTGGACAGCGATGCGGAGCACCAGGTAGTAGTTCTTGCGAATAACCCGGCAATCTTGCACAGCCATCCCGAAAATTTCCTCAAGATCTTGCCTAATCAGGAACTCTAGCATACCGCCATGGAGGTCGTTAATGTACCCCAGCTCACACGTGCAGGTATACTGGCCGCAGAGGGCCTCTTGCTCGCACGCCCGGATAAACTCTAACTTCTTGCCGTTGTTCCACCATCTCTTGATCATGAGCTCTTGCTCCTTTTCCTGAGCCGGTCTCGGATCTTGCGTCAAAGCTCGCAAGCGGTGTGCCAGCTGGCCAGGAATGAGGTCGTTGGCATCGACGTTGGCCATGATCTTGCACTGCTCGCTCTTGCAAGAATGCAAGTCTTGGTATGCTCTTGCAAGAAGGCAAGTCTTGCAAGGCTGTTTTGCAAGAAGGCAAGTCTTGCAATGGGAGTCGAGCGAGATGGGGGGCAGATTCTGAAGCTGAGTCTGGCTGCGTGGTCCAAGCGGCAAGGTGTTTTTTTAGATGAATTAATTGCTTCTTTGACACACAACACATGTCAGCGACTCTGAACGGATCAACTGCTTGAAACCTGACCGAGGGCGCGACCATGCTCTGTCTGTCCTTTCGGTCGACTGCCGAGGACCTGACAGGAAGTAAAGAAGAGCGACTAATACTTGCAACTTGCTCTTGCTCTTGACGTACTGCCGTACTTTGCAACTTGCTCTTGAGGTACTGCCGTACTAAAACTACTTTTAAAATTAAGAACAAAGAGGAATTACTAACAGTACGGTTGAAAGTTTGTTTCGTTTGAAGTTAATCGCGCAGCGATACAGCATGGTAAATAGACAGGCATAGCTTCATGAGTAAGAGAACTTGATTAATTAATTATTAATTAATGGAAAAGCAAAAACAAGAGAAAGGATTCAAACGGGTGCCACTGGCAGAAGACATTGTAAGAATGCAGAACAAATTCAAATGCAGCATGAGTTTTGTAAGATTATAACAAATAAGTAAAATATACTATATTTAATTAATTTAAATAGTGTCATGTCATTCAGTTTCGAGATTCAGCAAACAAAGCACACTGCACTGCACCGATGAGCCGCGCCACGCGGCGCGCGCGCCACGCGGCGCGCAGAGAAAGGACAAGGCACAGTGCCACAATAAGAAACAACTAGACTAGCACAACGAATAGAAGTCAAATCATAAGGGAGCTTTTGGCCGGCAGACAGCGCCACGCGGCGCGCGCGCCACGCGGCGCGCAGAGAAAGGAGAAGGCGCAGTGCCACAATAAGAAACAACTAGACTAGCACAACGAATAGAAGTCAAATCATAAGGGAGCTTTTGGCCGGCAGACAGCGCCACGCGGCGCGCGCGCGACGCGGCGCGCAGAGAAAGGAGAAGGCGCAGTGCCACAATAAGAAACAACTAGACTAGCACAACGAATAGAAGTCAAATCATAAGGGAGCTTTTGGCCGGCAGACGGCGCCACGCGGCGCGCGCGCCACGCGGCGCGCGCGCCACGCGGCGCGAAGAGGAAGGACACAAGGCACACTGCCGAAGACATAAGAAATAAGTAGACTAGCACAACGAATAGAAGTCAAATGAAGCTTTTGGCAGGCAGATAGCGCCAAGCGGCGCGCGTCACGCGGCGCGCGCGCCGCACGGCGCGTAGCAATGCAGCGTAGAAGAAAGGAAAGGCACATAGCTGGATTAATAATCAAGGAAGAAGTAAGTTGAACTCACAAAAACAACAAACAGAAGGCAGGCGACGGGGATGCCGCCGCGCGGCGCGCGCACGCGCCACGCGGCGCGTACGCCAGTTGGCAAAAACAGCTGAAACAACACGACAACAAGAGTAAGCTTGCAATACACAATACAAGCTTTCTCAATAGCAGCAGCACTTTCCATACCACGCGTTACGTGTTACTTTCTGTTATTGACACGCGCCGCGCGGCATCCCCATCGCGCGCCGCGCGGCACCCCCAGCGCGCGCCGCGCGGCACCCCCAGCGCGCCGCGCGCGGCACCCCCAGCGCGCGCCGCGCGGCACCCCCAGCGCGCGCCGCGCGGCACCCCCAGCGCGCGCCGCGCGGCACCCCCAGCGCGCGCCGCGCGGCACTCCCAGCGCGCGCCGCGCGGCACCCGAACAACGCGCCGCGCGGCACACGAACAACGCGCCGCGCGGCACTCCGAGCACGCGCCGCGCGGCACTGCCAGCGCGCGCCGCGCGGCAGTTCCACCGCACGCCACGCGGCACCGCTGTTGCGCGCGACACCCTCACGCTGGCACTCCCCACCGCATGCTGTGTGCCACTCGCGTCGCGCGCTGCGGGGCCTTCCCAGCACTCGCCGCGTGGCACTTACTTTGGACTCGTGCGGCAAAGCACTTCCGCAGTGCGACTGCCGCGGCGTGCCGCTTGCGCGGTATTTTATTTATTTGCCCGGCACATGGCAAACGCTCTGTTTAATATGTGGCACCCCTGCGCACTGCCCACGTTCCATGCGCGGCCCGGTCCTCAAGTCCACGCCCATACCACGCGCCGCACGTGCCCGGCATGCGTGCGCTTAACTTCCCAGTGCGTAACACTCCCGAAACGCGCCGCCCAACGCACGCCACGCACAGTATCCATGCAGCGCTCTGGCCGGGATTAATAGCACCGCTGTCTGTTATGTATATATATATATATATATATATATATATATTATTATTATTATATATAGTTTTACCGAACACGTTTTCCGCTAAGTTCCTTTCCCCGACTCGACACTCGGGCCTGGGAAGTCCTGCATCCACACGCTGTCTTCGTGCAAGCCTCAGCATGAGCATGACATGAAGCACTGTTTCTGCACCGACTTTGTGCCCATAACACAACTTTGACCCCCTCACTAACTCTTGACGTTAACCGTTCAAGCAAGCTCGTGAAGTTGGAGTCCATTTGAGTCAACTCTGAGTCTCCCACAGGCAGAAGACAGCAAGCTAGGTGAGCTTCCTGCCGTGGGACACTGAAGCTAGCAACTGCTGCTGGCTACCCCACGCTGGATTTTCGACGTAATCTTGCTTGCGATAACTTCAGCCAGACGCCGCATCAGTTTAGGCTTTCTTTGCTGCATTGCTAATCTGACTTTGCACTCCACTCACATCACCAGGGACAGACCCAGAAACCTTCAGGTCTTGAAGTCTAGCATCTGAATTTGATTGACAATGTACGTGAACCGAACAGTTGGCACTTGGTAGTCCCTGCCTGCCATGCAAACCAACAGCATAGCAAAGGCTGCAAGCCTCTCAGATGTCTGACTCTCACTCACTGACGCTGGCCCAAAATTCTACACCTCGCATCAACTGACTGTGAACTTCGGATCAGGTGACACACAGAGTTCGCCCCGCCGACCTGCCTGCTCTGACGAATCTGGCCAGGTTCCGCCGACCGGCTGTGGCCCATGTAGCCAGGTTCCGAAGCCTGGCACGCACCAAGATATCAATGCTAGCAACCGCAGTTGCTAATTCTTGCCGTAGTACGACTCAGCTTCCCAGCCGGTGTTCTTACGACCTCACGGCCGGCGTCCGATGGACGTCTTGCAAGCACGGCGCGACCTCCCGGTCGTCGACCCGGCTCGCTCAAATCTTACTCCCCGGGCACGACCTCACAGTCGGCCCATTTGCTCCTATAAAAAATACATCATGCTATGGTTTGAAAACGAGGCTCCTGCACGCTCAACCACTGAAGACTTCGCAACTGCACACAACATGCCAGGAACTGAGCGAAACAGACGTGTTTTGTACCGCTGAGGGTCAAGCTGTAGCGCGGACGGATGCCGCGTAACAATATCGCTGCTTCCCATGCTGTCTCCTAACCAAGCCGCTTGCAAGCGGCCACCAAACAAGCCCACCCTTCCGAGACATGCTGCCGACACTCTTGGCCAAGAATTGCTCTCCGCAGACCGAAGTGGTGCTCGCTTACGTGGAATATCTAAGGGCCAAGCCGGTAAAAGCTCGCAGACCGCTCTGGCTCCAAACCTGCACGGCAAAGAGAATCCAGCGTGAATGAATCCAAACTTCGAACGCAAACGGTGCATGTGCACGGAAGGTCAGAGCTTGCTTTATTTATCAGCTCGCTGCGCAAGTTGCGGGCGCTGGACTTCCTGTCAGACTCGTGACTCTTGCTTGGAGGCCGCATGGCAGAGCTGGAACTGGAATAAAATTACAGATTGGGGAACCCATGACTTCATTGATGCGGTATTTTATTTTCTTGTCCGGCCTGCCTATGGCATCATCTTGCCTGAGACTGACAGCCAGATCTTGCCCGGCACGCGGCAAGACTGCTTCATTGAAATCTATCTATGACGGGAAGCCGGGAAGAGACTCTGTCGACGTTCTTGGAAGACACTCAGGTCTCTCGCGGGGGCAAGCGCTGCACGGAGCAATTCACTTAAGAGTTCTTCCTTCAGTCAACTTAACTAACATTCTCCATTACATCATGTCATACAGAACTACAAATCAGCTCGATAAAAACTTCCGCCGCACTCCGTGCAGAAAAGATCTTGCCGCGAGGCCCGTCGCACGGGATAAAAGATCTTGCAAGTCTGACAGCAGCTAGTACCAGCCGGGACGCCGGACACAGCTCATCATATTGTAACCGAGCGTTTCAAAAGCGTCCTCATGTTCTGGCGGTTCAGCTGGAGTCACTGCCATCGCCTTATTACTAATGTTGCACTTGCTTCATGAGAACGTATGATGCAATACCCACTCGGGCTTCTGGCGGCCCGTCCTGCTGTGGCTCCAGGTCCCTGTCATAATCGAAGACGTCGTCGCGACCGTCTGGCTCGACCTCGTTGTCAGCTGTCTAAGCAACTTACTTACTTAGGCTACAGGCTACAGGGGTCCGGCACATCGTCGGCGGCCAAGCGAATCTTGCCCTTCTCCGCCATGGCAGTCTCTCGCTCATCAACACCGTAGGAGGCTGCCTCTAACAGCTTCTTCCGCTGCTCTTCTGTCGGGTGCCCGTCTCCTCCCTCATGTGGCTCTGGCGGTTGCGTCTTCTGGCTGCGTCTCGCCTTGGCAGCGGCTGCCATGTCATGCAGCTCTTGCGCCCGAATCTGCATGATGTCCTTATCTCCCGGAAATAAGGAAAACATGTACCACTTAAAACAAAATTGTCTTGCCATGTCATGTCTGACATGAATTTGTTTGCTGCCGGGTGCCTCTGAGTTGGGTCTCTCATACGCCCTGCGACCAGGTTCCATTACCCACAATTGCCAGGCTTCTTTGATTTCAATTGCAGGTTCGGTCGGTGTCTTGCTGGACATCGGCGACTCTGTGTTGGACTCATCGCATTCTGCTTCGTTTCTACCTGCATGCACTGCTGCTTGAAACTTCTTATTGGTTGCTGCCGGGATTCTGGTGACCCTCCGTCGCCTCGAGGCTCCTCAAGCAATGGCTAGCCATAAAGAGGTGCACGCTGCTCTCTATCCAAGTAAGTGAGTCAAACGACCACTGCTTCTTTTGGACCAAGACTCATGCTGGGCTTCGTCTTCCTTCTTCTCGGAAGTGCCACCTCCGTGAGCCTTGCCAGTGCCGGACGTCGTGTCCTCGGACTGAAAAAAACAGTTAAAGTTATGAACTATTATTTATATATGTTTATATTATGTTATATAATTATATTATATTATGTATATACACATATATATATATATAGATAGATTATATATACATAATTAATATATATATATATATATATATATATATATTATAATATGTATTATATATATATATATATGTAAGTACGTATGTATGTATTATTAAATATTATGTATTACATCTGAGAAACTGCAACTGTAAGCAAAGAATCATGCTGGACTTCTCCATCTCCCCCGGAGTAGCCACCTTGCTGACTCTTGCCAGTGCTGGTTTCCGCCTCCTCGGAGTGAAAAAGTTGCAGGCCTAGCAAATGAAATATGCAACTTACAGCAGACAATGCTTGAGGATATAGCATGAGACGGAGCGTCATGCTTTCCTGCTTCGCCCCCTGAGGCTCTCTCCTTGGCGTTACACGGCGAACACTTAAACCCTGGCTCTGGATATCATCATCTTGCGTACCCAGCGTCAGCATGCAGGCCACTCTGTTGGCCTGAATTCCCGTCCTCGGAGATGGGCTGTTGCTTCTTAGGTTTACGTTTTACGTGCCACACCGTTTTGGAGAGCTCTAGAATCCTTTCGAAGATTCGGCTGAGCCCTGACGATCCTAGCTTTCATCCTCGGAGTGACATGCCGAATTGCAATTAAACGTGTTCTGATGCTGTTCTTGTAGCTTACTGGCGTCCTACCGCAGACTCAGTCATGTGAGCCCTGACCAGACCAGGTTTCTGTCCAAGGTACAAGGGATGCCGAAGTTGAAAGGCTGACTTGTATTTTGGCAAACAACTGCTATTCGGAGCATGTTCTACTGAGCTCTTGAAACAAACGTAAGCAGTATTGTATAGAATATCCTCATGCATCTTCAGGCTACCGAAGAAGATGGAGCTCTAGCTGGCGCAGTTCTTTCGGATTCACTGTCTGGCTCTGTAGCGGAACACTCCTGCCTGCTCTTGGAAACGATTCACGTTGGCCTCCTTTGCCGACTCGTGACGAGCCGTGCTGACGATTTCCGGGCTGGCAACTTACCAATAACGAACTTCCTAACCAGAAACTATCATCGTGACTGAGCCCGTGCGGACGAAGGAAGAATCTGAGAATCAGTAAGTAATAAATAGTAAGTATGATTTCTGCAGTTTTGAAATTTAGTTCCAGGACTGAACCTAATACCTGCTCTTGCGAGCCAAGAATCATCATTTTGGGGCTGCTCCTGCTCAAAGTCGTGCCAACTGCTTTCCTCGGAACATTAATAATTAACAATGATTGATTGTGTTGGTATTAAATATTGTTAAGTAGTTGCTTTCCGAATATTCATGAAACCTTGCCCCTGTGTACCAACCAAGAATCATCATAGCCTGGCCCTTGTCCCCACGAGCTCTGGCTCTAGTCTTGCTGGCTCCAGCCTTGCTGGCTCCAGCCTTGCTGGCTCCAGTCTTGCTGGCTCCAGTCTCGCCGGCTCCAGTCTTGCTGGCTCCAGTCTTGCTGGCTCCAGTTTTGATGCTGCCGGGAGTTGCACCAACCGCTGTCGGCCTGAGAATGAAATCATCTTGAATCAAGACACACTCAGCACTAGTTGATTGATCATCTTGTGTGTGTGTGGTAGAAGTCAGACAACGTCATTCGTCGTGCTAAATCAATCTGCTCCAGAAGCAGTATCCTGACCCAAGTTTATTGCTTGCACCGGCAACAGGGATATGTGGCAAGCTTACTCCCGTTGACTCTCAATTGTCAATCCTGCAAGTTTGAACCAAGAATCCGCTTCCCAAGATTCATGGTAGCCTGGTAACTAACTAATTAAATTAGAATATACATACTAAGTGTCAATGTTAGCGATTGTAGATGTCCGAGTCATATTCAGGACCAAGAATCCGGGTCCTGCCTTGCCTGTGAGGGAGGGTAGTAGCTCTGAGATCCAGCTTCGCCAATACTTGGCAAGTATATGATATGATGACTGCTACATTAATTATATTGTGCTACATCGTCGAAATGAAGTCTTCCTCTCGCGGCACCCCATGCAAGGAATCAACCACATTTTAAATTTACATCACATCCAATCTAATCTACGAGAGCAAACCTGCGACATCTGGCCGGCACCTTTCGAACCCATTCTCACTTGCTCTTGCCGACAAGAATCGTCTTCGTGCGGCTTCTGACGCCCGTCGCCGGTGGTTGCATCCTCGGAAAAATATAATTAACAACAAAATCAAGCTCATCTTGGACGTCTGACATGTGGTGTTCTGACCTGCTCTTGCCGTCAAAGAGTCCTGGTGCCCGTGGCACACATCGTGCGGGGTTTCGTCCTCGGTTTAGACACGGTGCGATTCATTATTAATTTCTTTATTAACTGGCACTGACTGATGGCGCGGCAAATCTGAGTTTGGACACGCACATGGACCCTATACTTACCTGGTTTTGCTTCCTGGTCTCAAGTGTTAGTTAACTCATTATTAATGTACTCTGTACGTATTACACGCTGAAGCTGCGAGATGTGACGCACACCGGATTCTAGCTGCTCTTGCCGTCAAAGAAACCTGGTGTCCGTGCTCTTGCCCATCCTCATCGCACGGCACTTCGTCCTCAGAAACCGGCAATATAAGGGATTAAGTAGTTTTATATATAATAATGCCGCAGTGTAACTTCTGAAAAAAACTGACTGTCTGTGGACATGCGGCTGTTGCAGACAAAAACTCGTGTTCTTG
>CAJNDT010005833.1:440000-537905 GCA_905221615.1 Symbiodinium sp. CCMP2592 | reverse complement strand
CTATTGACAAAACCTGATGAAGCTTCTATCACCTTACGAAGTCCCATGATCCTCCCAAAACCCAAGCGCCCAAACCCTAAACCCAAAACCCCAAGCTTTAAACCCCATCATCGCTTCTTTTCAGGCGAGCATGTAGTTCACTGCCACGCTCGAGACAAGGGGCCACCCGTGTCATGCGTTGGGCTCAGGGAGTGGTTTTCTTGTTGCAGCAGTTGAGGGGTTTAGGGTGTAGGGGTTTAAGGGTTTAGGGGTTTAGAGTTTAGGTTTTAGGGGTTTAGGGTTTAGGGTTTCCAGAAGGCAGGTTTTGTCTGCGCAGAATGGATTTCGGGGTTTACGGTCTCTCAGAGACCCCCATGTCGCCTAGGGCCAAGGGTCTCCAATTCAGGATGACGAGGGATTCCCGAATTGCAAGATATTGAAACTTCTGGCTGCCGTGTGTTTGGGAGAGGGTTCAGCAGGTCAGGATTTAGCATCTATCCTTCGGGATTGCGTCTACAGAATTTCGGGTGATGTGACTGCTGATATCAATTCTCAGCGTTTAAGGTTTAGGGTTTAGTGTTTGGGATGTACAGAGTTTACAGTAGGACTTCGGGTTTAGGGCCTGGGGGCCCAGCTCAGCACCGAATGACTCTCGGGCTCCCCATCTTTAAGAACCCTAAACCCTAGAGCCTCAAGCCCGTGTCTATGTAAGCCCTAAGTCCCCCCAAAACCCTGAACCCTAAACCCCACACCCCCAAACCCCCTAAAACCCTAACTCCTGGGAGTCCCTGTTCTTCCTTCCTAAGCAGTGCCCACTAGTTAGGGCTTCAGGCCCGAGCCGAACCCGTAGTATAGGGATGTGCATAGTGAGGTTGGCAAGTACCGGCGTGCCAGCAAAATCACCAGACACACAATTGTATTGCAACACAATATAATCTGATGTAGTATACTGTGATATCATGTCATCAAGTGATAGAATCTGACATCATGCAGTGCGATAGAATGTAACTGTTGTAACCTTGTAGAATGCAATGCCATCTTGTAGAATGCCATGTCGTGCAATATCCTGTAACATACTGTATTTTGTGAAAAGTATATCATAATAGACTATGGTATAGTATCAGCCTGTCACATTGTAATACTGTATGCCATTATCCAGAATGTACGTACATACATGCATACATACATACCTACAGCTGCACACGCACACAGGTATATGTACACACATACAGTACAGTATATGTATGTCATGTATGTACGTATGCATGCAGTATGCATAAACATGAAGTATTCAAACCTTGTTCTAGTGTAGACGAATATGTAACCCCAAACTGTCAACCCCAAGGCCCAGTCATGGATGATGTTTGCGAAAACATCCCGGAGGCCTTGGAATAATAAACCCTAAACCCTAAACCCTAAATCCTAAACCCTAAGCCGAATAAGAGTCCTGGACGATCGACAGTTGATGTGCTGTCATCGGAACTGGACGAAGCATAGGGAGGAAGCCAAAGTGTAACCTCTACTTAGACCCTAAGCCTAAACCCTGCAATACCACCAACGCAGGTTTTTATATAGCAAACTAGTGTCGCCCGAATGTTTTTGCAGAGTTCGGGGCTTGTGCTGGGAGTTCTGTCAGGAGTTGGGTCCAGGATTTGTCGAACAAGTGCGGTGGTTCACAAGAACCCTAAACCCTATGAGCCCTATCAGCCCTATAAACCCTCAACCCTAGGAATCCATGGATATATTCTTTTTCGCACCTTTTCGACTCAAACGCGCGGTCGTGCCTAAACTCCAAACCGCATTGTTGGGTATACAGGGCCTGGCGAGTCGCTGTCTGAGGTCGGCTCGACGTAGGCTTGTTTTGACCCTTCTAAAGGCCTTGTGAAACCCCGTCCGACAGTGACGCCATAGTAGTCGGGTAAGCAACCATCAACATTCTGCGGTAGTACAATCCCCCATGTGAAAACCGGAAGGTTAACGGTCGGCTCCCGCCGGAAGACTTGAAGACTTTGTTATGGGTCTGGAATGATAAATAACTAGGTTTGACGTCCCCCCAAACAATCCGAAAGCAAAAATCCCAAGCTCCATGCTAAGCCCCCAAACCATCCCTAAATCAAGTCCTGCTTTTGGAAGGCTCTCCGAGAGCCCTGTGGCTGGCAAGGGATCAGCAGCCGAAAATGTTTGCGAAAAGGCTGCCTCTTGTAAGGGTCTTAATGCAGGAGTCCGAGTTTGAACAGTTACGTGCAGAATGTCTTGTTCGTCCATGACTAATATGAACAAAGAGATATGTATTATATATATATATATATATATATGTATATATGTATATGTATGTATGTATACGTATGAATGTGTTACTTGTTCATAGTACAAGATAGCCACTAAAACATGTCTAAAACGAGTTTTTTGTGCACTTTAGGGTTCCACAAGAGGTTCAGGGCACAATTTAGGGTTCGGCGAGTCTCTCTGGCGCTGAGGGGTTGATTTGGATTTCAAGTTTGGGGCTCAGTTTGTGCGCTTGATTGGGGTCTGGGGAGCTTGTCCTAGGATGCCCAGTGATACCCTTATTCCCTTCTTGTATTCCTAGGTTCCTTATTATACCCAATACCAAAAAAAGTGATCCCTTTTTATTCCTAGGTTACTGGATTACTGGGCATCCTAGTGTCTCAAAGCAGAGCACTTATTGAGACCGAGTAGGAGGAACAAAGGGTGCCCTCATGATTACATGACCGCTCTTTGAGACTTGAGGTGCGTTTATTTATTAAGGGGAACCTAGGCAAGCCGCATCAAACCTCTTGAGCGGTCCCCGTCGAGACAGGAATGAGGATATAGGCTTCAGCGTTTACGAGGCTGTCATACAGGGTTCAGAGCCTGAGGATCCAGGGTTTGTGTAGGCCCTTGGTGCAATCGAGGCCCTGAGGAAAAGAAGCCAGCGCCCTATAAGAGGAAGTCAGTTTCAAGTATTAAGGCCCTTCGTTATCCATTAAACCCTCATAGTAACCCTTGGAGCCGCCCTTATAGAGCCATTCAAGGGAGCCAGAAAGGAACCGCATTCTAATCATAAGGCCCCCCCACTGTTAAAATGGGAGGATGCTGCTTCGAAGACACGGAGAAAGGGGCCAAGTGCTTCAGCAAGTCTGAAGGGGAGAGGTGCCCAGCCGTGAACGGTTCAGGGTTTAGGAATTAGGCTTTAGGTTTGAGGGTTTAGGGTTTACGGTTTAGGGGGTTTTAGGGCTTAGGGTCCGTGATGAAATCTCGAGCTTGACAAGGTTGCTGTATAGGGATTCGTTTCAGGGTCGTAAGAATCGTTCTATAAGGAGTTGTAAATCAGGTTCTTGCTAGCAGGTACTGCTAGGGTAATTGTGGGCTGCTACTTCGGAAGCTCTCTGCTGATTAGGTATTCGGCCCCTGGAGCTTTATGCAGAGTTAGGGTTTAGGGTTTAGGGTTTAGGGAAACCAGTGTAGAGTTTTAGGGGAACGCTTTGGGGTTTAGAGTGTCCGATTTCGCAGATGGAATAATCGGTAGTAGTATCCCTTTTCTGTCGAGTGCAACCCTGTGTCACCTTTTTGTTGAGATTGCATTTTCGGGACGCGCTCTTAGTGAGCCTAACAGCCCAGCCAGGAACAGGAGCAGTAGTATCCCGTTGATCGGAGAATAGACTTGAGAACCCAAGTTTAACTATGGGGCCACTAGGCCGCAAGATTGGGTTGACGGAGTCGACAGGCTGCTTGGACAAGAGCGTTGCAGGATACGCGGTTGTTTTGCAAGTTCAGTGATTGATTGAGTTTTATTTCAGTTCCTGACGCAACAGATGGAGAACTGGAATCCCAAACCCCTAAGCAATGAAAGACCCCGAACCTGATCCCGAAATGCTCTCTCTTGAGGCCTTAGAGCTCAGGGCATAAAGGCTCAAGTTGACGTCGTATAGAATTCAGGGCTCGTGGTTTGAAGACTTATGTGCGGGATTCAGGTCTTTGGGTTCAGGGTTGAAGGCGTGCAGATGTCGCGAGATCCTCATCTTGAATGGACAAGTCTGGAACTGGGTGTTGATACATCCTTGCGCTTCCCAGGAGGCGTTCAGTCAGCACCTTGCACCGAGAGTGCAGCGACATGTCGCGAGGATATCCTAAACCTACCTATCAGACGGATCAAGCGCTGGGCTTTGCCGTGTCAACTGTTATCTACAGTTCTTGTCTTGACAGCTGCTGCACCCTAAACCCTAAACCCTAAACCCTAAACCACTAAACCCTAAACCCCTAAACCCTAAACCCTGACCTCTACACCCACATTCTCTCGGGTCCAGAAAAGTAGCCCAGGCGACCTTTGGGGGTGTAGCGGTTTAGGGTTTACATAGAGTGTGCCTGGACCCTAAAGGACCTACCTTTTTTAGGGCTCCTGATTATGATTTCCCCTGATATAAGTCCTTAAAGAGGTCGGTTCTTCAGGGTACAGGTGCGGTTTAAGGTTTATATACGGGTTTAGGGTGTGGAGTTCTTTGGGTTTTGGGAGGGTTTTGAGTTTTGGGTTTAGGGGGTTTAGGTATTGGGTGACCGTCGAACCGTCGAACTGCATCGTTTCCCCAAACACTGGTCGGGCCTGGCACCTTTGCACAGGATCGGGTGGGGCGGGTGGCAGAGATTGAAACCTTGCACCCCTAAACCCCAACCAGATGACCTCAAGTCGTTCAACATAGAGGATTATGATTATAAAAGCCTTCAAATCGTTCAACTCTACGCCCTAAACTGGTTCCAGAGGCTTCGGTGGCAACCTGACCCCCCAAAACCGCTACGGCTCCACCCTAAACCCTAGACCCTAAACCCTAAACCTTCCTTCAAGGCGCCTCAAGCAGACGAGCTTCGACACGGACGCTGCTTCCGTCGTCCGTGGGCTGCTGTCGGGCAAGGGCCAGGCGCATTCTGAGACGTTTGGGAATGAGGGTCACCCTATCTTGGGGTCCTTATAATAAGGATCCTACTATTTGGGGTGCTATGTTAGGGTCCCCTATCTTCGGAAACTCCATTTTTTTTCGGGAGTCTCGTGTTCTGAACTGTTGCTTGTTTAAAAGACCCCCTAACCTTCTAACAAAGGGAGCATTGAACATCGAACAAGTATGCGAAAACTATGGGTCCAGGGAGGGCCATGGTTCAGGGTTTGCGGCAGAAGGCTTTACGGCATCGTGTGTTCGGCGATCGCAGTTCGTTATGATACTCCAAGGGTCCTTGTACCCAAATACTAGATACTCTGGCCTTAAAGTACGTACCTAAAAAGGAATACCTTGTGGCCAAAGTATATACTATTTGGGTACACGGACCTTAGGGATACTTTGAAGAGGGTGTTACTGGTCGGTCAGCCGCTCGCGTTAAGGCCAGTGAAAGTTTCAGTTCCGCTCGGATTCGGCCCCCGGGCTTAGGGTTCAGGGGTTTAGGGTTTAGGGGTTTAGGCTAATGCTTGACGAAGGTTAACGTCACAGACCAGTTTGGCTCATATACAAGCCGTTCTGCGCGGTGGACATGTACAGAAGCTCCTCTTTCATCCCAAAATACTAAGGGACATGTGCATGCAGACCGCCCAATCCACCCGCCTCTCCCCCAAACCCAAAACACCTAAACCACCCAAAATGCCAAGATGCTATACGTTACTTTAGAACTCTGTGGACCCCCTAAAAAACCGTTTATAGATACCCAATTAATTAACACCTCGAAAGCCACAACAAAGCCTACGGGGGCCTTCTAACAGCTGAAACAACCCAGACGCAACCAGCCGCTCAGCTCTCCACCGACGGTCACTCCTCGTGGGATTTAGACTCCGATGTTCACATAGAAGCCTGAGAAATGACTACTTCTTAGGATTGATTCCTAATTAAGTAGCAATGCTATGATAGACCCCCAAACCTTGTTCCAATTGCTAAAGCACTTTCTTGGGCGCCTCGCAGGGGTTTCGGTCTCTAACAGTGCAGCTTCTCAGGGCAGTAGGGTAAAATCGCATCTACAAGACCGAAACCTTCAAACCTCAAGCAGACAAGCCAAAACCATGCATTCTGAGCACATAGCGCAAACCCCCGATCCCAAACCCTGATAACACAAGCTGTGCACATGGCCCCTGCCCAGTTGACCCTTGCTGTTCGAAGCATTACGTGTGCTGTCTAGTACTGCAACTCTCATAAGCAGCCCCACAACAACCCTAGAGATAGCCGCATGAAGACCTTTAAAGATCTTTAGAGTTCCGATAAGAACACGTATAAGAGCACTTTATCCCCAAGCATCTTGGTGAACGCCTAGAAGAACTTTCCCTAAACCCTAAGCCTTTGAACCCCAGGCCCTTAAGCTTACACCTAGGATGCCCAGTAGTACCTTTATTCCCTTTTTGTAGTCCTAGGTTCCCTTTCAAGCTACCCAATACCAAAAAGGGAGCCCTTTTTAGTCCTAGGTTACTGGGCATCCTAGACCTTCTTTGAGAAACATGAGCGAAGAAGAGGCCGGTATCCGACGCCTAGACGCGACATTCGCAATCGCCGCTTTGCCCGAGCGGTTTGAGTGTCAGGAGGGCTTGGGGTTTAGTCTTTAGGGTTTTAGGGTTTGGGGTTGAGGGTTTAGGGGTTTAGGGATGTGGGCTTGCGGTCTAAGGCTTGTTGGCTCAGAATAGGGGTGCACAGAGTTTTTACCAGCTCTAGAACTGGTGGCTGCTGTTGGCCACGGTTAATAGCAATATGTGTACTTATATATACATATATACATATATACATATATATATATATATATATATACATATATATACATATATATATATATATATATATATTTATTTATATCATACCCGTTAAGGATCTCTTAAGAGTTCGAGGGGTTACGAGACTTTCGGGCTAGTGTTGTGTAGCAGTTTGGAGTTTCGACTGCTCTGGTGGTCTTCGGGGGTTCCTGACTCTCACCTGTATCTTACCTTTGGTTTAGGATTTAGGGTTTAGGGTTTTGGTACAATTATAAATTATAATTTAGGGGCTGCGCCCAGGTGCGGGCAGCGCGAGCTGTTGTCAGAAACCCGCGGTATATAGATAAGTGCAACGTAGGCCCGAAGTGCGCAACTTGTGGGTGATCGTAGGCTCTCAGCCCCCGTCGGCCCTGCATGTAGCCCGCACCCCCCGTCCGCCGGACCCCGCTGATGCTCATGATGCGCGCCCTTTGGCGGCTTCCGCAACCCACTCAAAAACTTGGGAGTTATGACTTCGCGCCCACGTCGCGCCGCCGGCGCCGGTTGCGGGCGCCCGAGGGCTCATGATGCTCGCCGGCTCGCCTCCTGGCGTCGTCCACGGCGGCCCCGAAACCCGCCACACCGCGGGGAATGGCTGCAAAACGCGTGCGCGTTCCGAGACGCCTTCGGGCCAGGCCCCGCGCGGCCCGAGGGAGAAACGAGGGTCCGATGATGCGGGGTCCGGGGCGGGTCGGCGGCACTGTCGGTCGTGGCTTCTGCTTCGCAGACGAAGCTCATTCGTCTGAGCCATAGCTCAGTCCATACAGGGCAGCGAAGCGCTGCCCGATTTAAGAGCCTCCGGCTCAAGCCGCCGACCCCGTGGGCGACAGACCAGAAGCCGAATGCACTTGTACAGGCAAAGTCGTTTGGTGTCCGCGAGGCCCGTAGGTTTAGTTCTCGAAGGAGACGCCAAGATGGGAAGTGCAAACAAAGCCTTACCGCAGGACCTAAACCCGAAACCTAAACCGTCCCGAAACCCTATGTTCAACACCTTTAGAACCGTTTAGGGTTAGGGTTTCAGGAACATCTTAACCTTTTAATTGTGGTAGGATCATGTAGGATCGGCTCCGGGCGCCTCCGTCTGCCACGGTTCAGGACCCTCTTGGGATTTAATGTAGGGGCCTCCATAGTTTCCTAAAGTAGTGTGGGGGTTCCTTATGATAAGTATAGTGTAATATACCCCCACCAAAACCTTATCCTAGTCATCAAGGCCCCTATAGTAGGGTCTTCGGGTTTGGGGTTTGGGGGTCAGGGTTAAGCTGGTGCGCTTCTAAGAGATTGTGAGACACAACGGGGGGAAGAGGCGGCGAGGCTGCGCGACGATCACGCGAAGTAAGAACAAGGAGCACTTTGGAGCGGAGATGTCAAGGTTGAAGAGGAAGGGGGGGAAAGGGGGCGGAAGGGGGAGGGGGGGAGGGGAGGCGGGCAGGGGGGAGAAGGGGGCAGGGGGAGGGGGGGGAGGGGGGGGAGGGGAGGCGGGCGGGGAGGGGGATTTGAACCCAATGGGCTGTGGTGTGGTGCTTTTGGGGGCTTGGGTGCTCCTTGCAAACAGCCATGGGGTACCCCCCCCCCCCCCGGGGGCACACTGGGCGGGATTTTGGTGGAGGGAAAAAGGGAGGTTAACACCTCCAAGCCCATCGAGACCCATCCAACACGCCGCCAGGGTCGGCGGACTACTATTGCCACCATTCTTCCATTCCCTACTAACCAAAGGTAAGGCATGAAGTCCCGCAATACAACTGCCATTGGACAAGCTTCAGCCTGACGTGGCACACAGTTAATTTCCATGTACGGCATTTCTATAACTGTAACGAAGCATACCAGCACAACCCACACATTGGCCTCTGTCGTTTAGGGTTCGCGGCCCTCGATGCTTGGTCATGTGGGCTTGTTTAACAGACCCCCTCCCTCCCTAAGAAGGATGTGTGTGCAGGTTGTTTTACATCAGGGGTCTACGCTAAGTATAACAAATCATGCTCCCGCCCATGCCATTGTATTTCCGAACCCGATTCTGAGGACTTTTCGGCCAGTAGGTTGCAAACCTTCTCTCCAGTGACGTTGCCGTCCCTACAAACTCCATGAGCTGAATTAGGCTCCACGAGAAGGAGGAACTCAATTCCGTGACTGGCTAGTGTTCCCCGGCTGTGTTCGAGGGTTTCAAGGTTTGGGTCTTCGGGTTTAGGGAGGTTCAGAGTTTGCGTTTTTTCAACAGAGCAGTAAAGATACAGGTTTAAAGAAACTAGAGATCCCGAACGACTGTTGTTCGAGTATAAGCCCAGGGGAGTTGTGTTGCATGTTGATGTCATTTTGGGTCTCAGGGGCTTATATAGGAACAGAGCTTCACAAGTTGTGAGTTTTTGCATATCATACGTGAGGTCGACATAGTTTGGATCACAAGACCTTCTGTTTGTTGATGTGTATACTCGCTTGATGATGATGTAAGGCTTCCTGCATTCTATATCTTACACCACCTCAACCAAAGATCAAGAGCGCTACATCAAATGCAGCATCGCATCTAAACCCAGAACTCCCCGATCCTAAAGCTCCAAATACCTAAAATCCCCCGAAGAGCTAAGACCCGCAGCCTTGGCACTCTAAAACCCTCTTGCCAGTAAAACCCTAGACACAACCCCTAACTCCTAAGACCCTAAACCCTAAACCCCGGATCCCAACCTTCAGTCCTATCGAATCCTTATTGAGGCCCCTCAAAACTCCATAGACGGAGATGCAGGGATTTACAGTAGTATAGGTGCCTTAAGAATTAGAATCGGGTTTCTTTAAGGGTTCCTCTAAGAAAGGGGTGTGTAGGTGCCTTAATAATTAGAATAGGGTTTCTTTAAGGGTTCCTTTAATCAAGGGGTCTATAAAGCCTCAACACGTGTATAACCATGCTTGAGGTCCGTTGCTTCCAGGGCCCTAGACCTGATAACTCAAAGCCGTCAAACCTTCAAAGCCCACACAGGAGCACTTTAGGAAGCCCTTATAGAGCCTTGTAAGACCCCTTGCGACATCTTCCGAAAGAGAACCGCCAAACCCTCAACCCAAAAACCTAAACCCTCAACCCCCAAACCCCAAACCCCAGAACCTAAACCCTAAACCCTCAACCCTAAACCCTTAGCCCCCAAACCCCAAACCCTAAAACCCCAACCCTCAAACCTAAGCCCCAAACCCCAAACCCTAAAACCTAAGCCCCAAACACCCAAACCCCCAAACCCTAAAACCTAAGTCCCAAACACCCAAACCCCAAACCCTAAAACCTAAGCCCCAAACCCCCAAACCCCAAACCCCAACCCCTAAAACCTAAGCCCCAAACCCCCAAACCCTAAAACCTAAGCCCCAAACACCCAAACCCCCAAACCCTAAAACCTAAGCCCCAAACCCTAAACCTAATTCCCAAACACCCAAACCCCCAAACCCTAAAACCTAAGCCCCAAACACCCAAACCCCAAACCCTAAAACCTAAGCCCCAAACCCCCAAACCCCCAAACTCCAAAACCTAAGCCCCAAACCCTAAAACCTAAGCCCCAAACCCCCAAACCCCCAAACCCTAAAACCTAACCCCCAAACCCTAAAACCTAAGCCCCAAACACCCAAACCCCAAACCCTAAAACCCCAAACCCTCCAAGAGCCCAGGAAGTCCAACCATCCCTGGTCCTCGCGACGCTTAGCCGGCTCAAAGGGCTCGGTCTAAGGCTTTGCGGTTTGGGATTTAGGACTTAGGATCTAGGATTTAGAATTTAGGATCTAGGACCTAGGATCTAGGATTTAGAATTTAGGATCTAGGACCTAGGATTCAGGATTCTGGATTTAGGATCTAGGATCTAGGGTTTAGGATTTAGGATCTAGGATTTAGGATTTTGGATCTAGGATTCAGGATGTAGGGTTTAGGATTTAGGATCTAGGACCTAGGATCTAGGATTTAGAATTTAGGATCTAGGACCTAGGATTCAGGATTTAGGATCTAGGATCTAGGATTTAGGATTTAGGATCAAGGTTTTGGATTTAGGATCTAGGATTTAGGATGTAGGATTTAGGATGTAGGGTCTAGGGTTTAGGATGTGGGACCTAGGATTTATGATTTAGGATTTAGGATTTAGGATTTAGGATCTAGGATCTAGGATTTAGGATGTAGGATCTAGGATTTAGGATCTAGGATTCAGGATTTAGGATTTAGGATCTAGGATTTAGGTTTTTTTTTGGATTTAGGGTGTAGGATTTAGGGTTTAGGGTTCAGGGTTCAGAGTTTAAGTTTAAGGGTTCCGGGTGTAGGATTTAGGGATCTTGAGGGTTTAGGGTTCAGGGTTTAGGGATCTTGGGGGTTTGGGGGTCAGGGTTTTAGGGTTCAAGGGCAAGGGTTAAGGGTTTAGAGATGTGTGAGGCTTGAGGGGATGTTTAGGGTTTGTGTGTACAGGGACCCTCACAAGCAGGTTTCTTTATCTCTACTTGAAGACCGGTATCACGCCTTTAGGTCCTAGTTTCCAGGGAGCTCCTCATCTGATGTTTCTTTCTCTAAGCTCTTTTTGAATTGGTTCGGTTTAGGGTTCAGGGTTTGGGGTTGGGGTTTAACATGTAAGATATGGCTCAGGACTCGTAGTTAGCTTATACTGCATGTCGCCTTTTCAATGCATGCGTTGTTCACTGTCCCAATGCTACAATTTGGGGTGTGGGGCTTGGCTTTAGAGTTTAGGGTGACCTGAAAACTTTAGGGTTTTCAGGAAATCTTGAGCACTCAGCGAAGGCATTCGCATCTTCGACTCGGCGGAAGCAGCCTCTTGGAAGCATGAGTAGTTCTCCCCTAACAAGAACCGTAAACCCGGATTCGGAGAAGTATGCGTTTAGAGTCGGTTCTGAAAGGGTAGTTCTGAGAATCGGGGTCTCCTTTTGGATCCGCCATCACCCTATAATAAGAGCCCCTATAGCCACATCATAAATCATAAGCAATCCCCAAGGATCCCAACTCAGACTTTAGACCAAAATTCATGTGCTAGTTGTTGAACTTGGAGGCAGCCAGCAAGAACGGAAGTCACACAAGCTTGTCCTCTCTTGGTCCACTTGAGACTTCTGTTCTCGATGAGCAGCGTACCGTGAGCCCTCCATAAGTCGTTGAAGTACGGGGTCGGGTTCAGCTCTTTTGTAGGTAGAAGCATCGCCGCTACGATATTTGAGAGATTGAGGGGCTACTGGGAAATTTAGGTATCTGACTTAGGGCCTTAGGGTACATTATCCTGAAGCTATGACAACACTGGTACCGTTTATTCAGACCCTGCTTAGGGTGTCTAATATTAAGGATTGAAGCTAGAGTGTTTGGTGGAGTCTACTATTCCTCACAGAACCCTTTCTAGAGCTTATATATATATATGTATATATATATATATATATATATATAAATATTTATACATATATATATATATATATATAGACTTGTAAAAAGCCCTGAAGCCATATTATTCTCTAGAACCCTTAGAGAATTTTGGAAGACCTTATATCATTCTAGAAACCCTAAAGCCCGAAGCCTTTATAGACTTGTAGAAACCCCTAACGCCGTCATATTCAATGTTAGAACCATCATAGAGAGTTTTCGAAACTCTTATGGAAGAAAAGAAACCCTAGAACCCCCTAAGTTCCCTTATCCTCTTATAGAAGAAAAGTAACCCTAAAGCCCTAAGTTCCCTTATCCTGCTCAAGACGCAGGTCCAGAGCCACCTCGAGGATGACCAGTATCCCCGCAGGCTGCGGGGTTTAAAGGTTAAGGTTTATGGTTTGGGGTTCAGGGTTTGGGTGTAGGGCTTTGATTTAGGGTTTCAGGGTGTAGGGTTGAGTAGTTTCATAATGGTTTTGTAGCTTGCTGTTGCGCGCACTATATTGGGTGTTGAGAGAGACTATAGGGAACAGCTTAAAGCTGGTCTCTAGGGTGTTCTACGGGTTAATGGTGGCTTTCTACGGGTGTTATCGGGTTAGGTAGCATTTGGGGCCGGGGTGCGCAACACCAGAAGGGCCGCTGTGATCCGTATAACACCGCAAGACACGCCCCAAGCCGTACAAGCAACCTTGCGCACCCAGGAGGCCCTTTCAGCCCTACAATATGCAAAAAAGAGCCTACAAGCGACAAAAGACTCATACACTCATGAACTATACATCCTAGAAGCCCTGATGCCTCCATACATAATATCGAACTCTAAAGGCTTGCCAATGATGCCCCGCTGGACCCTAGTTCAACCCTATGCTATCCTAGTGTAGCCCTATGGCAAACCCTTATTTTATGGTAGCCCTTATCAAGGAACCTAATTCGAACGAGTACTAGGTTATGAACCCGCCTTGGACCCCCCTCCCTTGAGGAGCCGATAACTCAGCCCTGCGCCCTGACCTCTATGCGTTGACGTCACCTATACTTGGAGGATCATGGGATTTAGTAAGTAGGGTTATGAGTACCTTAATTGAGGTTATAAGTAATTATAAGTACGGTTACCTTAGTTATAACCCTAGTTACTAAGTCCCATGATCCTTTAAGTAATCGTCTACCCCGGGGTAGGAAAAGCCTTTGAGGGCGCTGGGGGCGCGTTTAGGTTTGGGCCTTCGGTGGGGTGTTGGGTCCAGTATTGTAGGGCCATGGTCTGCAACGAGTACGCAGCCGCTCCTCCAAGACACTACAGGAGCGAAGTGATTTAGGGGCCTTTATAATCAGAATAGGGTTAATTCTGAGTCCCATTAATTATACTATAATTATACTAAGGATCCCCCAAAGTAGTATAGGTAATCCTGAAGGCCCGGCTAACCCTGGCTGCAGTCCCCGCTTAAAGACACGAGGCGGCTCGTGACAAAGTTGCCCGGAGCTCCAGCAACCGAATCCACGCAATCTTCTGACCCTCAAAGCTCTACAACCCGAGCCTGCTAAGCTTAAACAACAAGAACACGAAACCCTAAAGCCCTAAATCCTATAAACCTTGAACTCCGAACCCTAAAACGAAACTCTAAACCACAAGCCTGAAGCGGTAAAGTCCAAACGTTGGACTCCCAGGTAGTATTAGGGAGGCCCCTTAGAGGCCCCCCTCGCCCTTCTTAACTATCCTACTTCCGGCTCTCTTAAGAGGGACCTTAATGAGAGAGGGTCTATCTCCCCAAGGGTCACCTTAATCCCAACTCCTACTGACTCCAAAACAGCCAGGTCGGGCAACGAGTCCGAGGCGGAAAATGACCTTCAGAAAGGGGATGTCCTACTTCAAGGGCTCAGGGTTCGGTGCTTAGGGCTCCTAGGGTTTGGGTTTTATTGGTCTTAGGGTTTGGGTTTTAGGGTTTCGGGCAGGTTTAGGGTTTAGGCCTAGGCTTTAGGGTATTTCTTGACTTCATGCCGAGCCTTGTTTTTGGGGCGCCCCGAGTAGTGGAAGTAGATGCTAAGTATGCAACTGTAGGGAAGCGAACATGGAAAATCTTGAACAACTACAAATACGAATGCTATTTGTTAGGGAGCCGTTTGATGAGTATGGTATAACCCATCCCAGAATCCTGTCTTAACTTCGTTTGGCCCTGTCTTACTCTAGCCCTGGAATCGTTGTTGGCCATGCGCGGTATTTCCAAACAGGGAGCACGTAATGGTGCGTTTAGGTTAAAAAGTTAGGCTTCGTTAGGTTTTAGGGTTTTGAGTTTGGGATTGGTTGAGAGGGCAGCCCCATTTGTAAACATTGAGCTCTGGATCAGTACAAATCGCATCCCTTTGTTGTGTATGGTTGTTTCATCTACCAGACAAGTGGGGTCTAGTCCTTAAGGCCCTCATTCCGAATTGTTTCGCTGAGGGTCCCAGTGTTGATGCAGGTTATAGGCGAAACCCTAATCCCCTAAACCCGAATCCCCTAAACCCTATTTAACCCGTAAACCCTAATCCAATAGACCCTGAACCCTATTTAAACTAGTGCCGGACCGAAACCCGACGATCGGAACCGAGGTCTTCAAAGCCGGATTCTGGTCTCAAAATGTCCTGTAAACCCCAATTCAAACCCAGGGTTTAGGGTTTGGGGTTTAGGGTAAATGGCTAGCCATGTCTCACCCCTGTGACCTCGGCATACCCAGACTATACCAGGGATGGTGACGGGCTTGAGGATGGTGGGGGTCTTGCGGGGAGAAGGGGATGAGGGGTTTCGGTGTTCGTTTCAAGCACTCAAGTTTGCTACTGATCTCGAAAACATGTCGGTGGCCTCAAACATGAACTTCGTCGCAGTCACAGCAAGATGATGTTGCCCCGCTACTACTCGAACTATAGGATCCTTTTTTTGCTTAGGCTACGGTACAGCCCATTTCACGACTTGGATAAAAGGAACACCTGACATGAGGACATGGTTGGACGAATGTTCTTGCAGGGAACCGGTGCAGGTGGCAAGCCGCGGCTGCCGCCTAAATTCGCCTTTCCCGTATACGAGCGTTACGGGTGTGGCGAGACCGGCCATGGAAGGGCTTGGGTGTAGTGTTTAGGATCAGTCCACAATACGGGATAAAGGAGTCTTGCCTCCTCTGTTATCGGTACGTACCACCCGACCATTTGGCGTCTGCGAAGCATTGTTCGAACATGCAGCGCTGGCTTGCAGCTGGGAGAGAGCCGATGGCGATCCTGCCGCAGTACTCTTGCTCTTGAGTCTGGATGGACTTGGGAGTCTCCGAAACTTGGGGGGTACCTTATTTTGGGTCCTTTTATTCAAGATCCTATTATGTAGTAGGGTATTATATTAGGGTCCCCCATTTTCGGAAACTCCCACTTGGTCCGATAATGAGGCTGAGGCTTGACGGTGTCGGCTCCGACCGACCAAGACGCCAGAGAACACAGCGAGGTCAGATGGGTGGTTGTCAAAATTATGGTTCCTTTTTGGGTCCTTATTGTAATACGGCACCTAATATTTAGGGTATCCACTAAGAGGCCATGATTTTGACAACTACCCAGATGCCGGCTCGAATTTGGAGCTAATCCTGTTAAGAAGCTTGCATGTCCTACCTTTGTAGTAAATGCCAGCGTTCACTAATGCCAAAGTTCGGCTTACAGTAAAGAACTACACTTTGAAACTCTGCACCTCTTGAACACTGAGCCGGAAACTCCTAAACACCTCAGAATCCGGCTGCATGAACATGTGGGGGGTTGTCAAAATTAGGGTCCCTTTTTGGGTCCCTATTATAGTACGGCACCTAATATTCAGGGTACGCAAAAAGGGACCGTAATTCTGAGAACCACCGTAGGTACGGCCCCCACTCAGTAATAGTTGAATAATACTCATAATATAGGTATACTAGGACCTTAATAGTAGCCCTATTATAGACTCTTACTGTATGGGGGGCCGTACCTAAGAGCCACCCATGCCTAGACCCTCCATCTACCCTCTATTAGACCCTAAATGCCCCTTATTTGGGATCATATACCCATGTTTGAGGGTACAAGGAGGGTTCTGGTGTGTGTATCATGGTTGAGAGGCACTTTGCGGCGCCGTGGTCTTCGAGACATCGCCCTGGTCGCCTGAAGCCGCAGACCCAGACGGCTTTAAAGGACGCCTCATAGATCCCTGCAAAGGACCCCTCATGGATCCCCGTAAACGCTTCAGGGTTGAAACTTAGGGCTTCGGTTTTGGGGTTTCGACTTGGTCCTGATTGGTTTCAGAACTCTGAACAGTAAATGAGAGTATACTGTCGTCGGCTAAAAATACTCTAGGGGCCTCAATATCCACCCATAATATTTTTGGCGATTTCTTGTTATAACTATCTTACAATGGGCCCCAAAACTCTAATATCAATACACTTTACGCGCCAGGGCTTAGGATGTAATCCTTGCACCCGCAAGATGTAACCATTGCAGCGCCCAGCTGTCGCAGAGCCCAGACAGGTTGCTAAAACCCAAACCCGAACGCAGACAGTACAACGGTTGATTTTAAATTCTGCATTACTTTAAGGGCTCTAAACTATGGGAATTGTGGTACATACCTCAGTATGGGTAATGCAGGCTTTATATCATCAACCGAAGTACAAAAAACCTGTGAGCGCTTTAGTGCTCAGTGTGTAGGGTTTTTGGGCTTAGTTGGCTTAGTTAGGGTTTGGGGTTTGGGGGAGTGGGGTCAGTCCTTCCTGATCCCTCCATGACACCTTCGAAGCCTGTGCCCCCAGGCCCTGCTAGAGGAGCGACCCAGACCCGAGACAGAAGCCGCACTGAACTCCTAAGCCCGAAACACCAATTCGTCAAAGGTCCAAGGGTGGGATGAAGGTGGGTGATATGATCCCCAGTTGTGAGCCCTTATGTAAGGTATCCCTAATCCTACCTACCTGCATCCCCCCTTCACTTGTGAGGCCTCAATTGACGTAAACGCCAAAGCCAAAAAAAAACAAACCATTTAAGCCTTAAGCCCCTCAGCCATGAAGCCCTAGAACGAGGCGTAGATTCAGCCTCCACACCAAATAGATGGCCCCATAGTTAATTTAGCTTGCTAATCGTGCGTCGTATAGTTCATCATGGTCTCCCCTTATAGTCCCCTTATGTCCCTAATATTGTTACAGCAACTTGTATTCCCAAAGCCCTATTGCAGTTTTCAGTTAAGACTCTATACGACCCTATTCCAATTTTCCAGGCCCTAATATTGATGTTGGAAAACTGCAAAATGACCAAAATCTTTCCTTAGGGCTCCTTGTTCTGACTATATACCTCAAAACCCTACTCCAGCAATTGATGCGCCTGCATTGGGTCTACGAAAGCTGTCAGGGCCCCCCTCCCAGCCCAGTGGAACTGGATATGAACAATCACCTGGACCTAGACCTTGCATTGTAGTAGCTTTGGCTTGGTCGCCGAATGACTGCCATAGCCTATAAAATGCTGTAACTGAAAAATGCACTCTGTTTTTGGGGGTTATAAGAACTTGTAAAACCCTACAGAAGCCTTAAAAAGTCCCCTGATCCTCCAAGCAGGTGAAGTATTCGCTCCGCTTCAACCGGAGCTTAGGCCGGCAAGGGGTATGGTCTTCTTTCTTCTTCGGCTTCTTCTTATTGTTCTTAATATGATGATCATTCTCAGTATTATTGTTTTCTTTCATGGTTGTTCTTAAGATTATGATGGTTAGTACTGATGATCATGACCAGTCTTGTATTGTTGTCATCATTGTCAATGTTGCTACACACATGCTGATTCTTGTTGCTACTCTTCTTGTGATCATACGGGTCTACCAGAACTCTATCAGGTTTTGCGGGATTGGCCTGGCTGGAGAATAGCACTTTCTGGTTTAAGCCGCAGCACAATCCGTGGACCCTACAGCGTCAGGATCTCTTTACCGGTTCATCCGAGCCCCTAATCCCTAAACTCTAACCTTGACGGCGAACGTCGGAGCCCTATCCGCTAGGGTCAGAGGTTGTGAGGCTTTTTTGTTTTATCGGGTTTGCCTCAGGACTCTAGGGCCTTACCTAAAAGCCAGGGCGGCAGGAGAGCCCCAGTTGTTTTCCTGAACCTTCGCACATGTGGCCACAGCAGATTTGACGAAGTTTTTTCGCGGTAACTATGCAGTGCTAATGCTCATCTGCAAACTAGGTCCCCCGATCCTTTCGAAGTGCCAACCAAGTGCACACCTTGCCCCTAATCCCTAAACCCTAAAGAAACCCGTGGCCTCAATCCGACACGGTAGTGCGAAGCCTGAAACCGTAAATCTCGAACTTCCTCTACTCGGAAGCCCTTCCATTACCTTCACCTACCAAAAACCTACTTCTTTCTAGCATCCCCGTAGGTTCTATATTAGGGGTCTATCATAACAACCTACACAGAGGTAAGTTATTGGTATTTGTAAATGGGGTTTAGGCTGTACTCCGGGTGGAACTCTCCAGGCGACAGGGAAAGCTTCTTATTATCTGGATCGCATGTGAACTGTGCGTTGGTGAGCGTAAACTTGCAATGCCTGGCTTACACTTTAGGGTTTAGGGATCCTTAAATCAAACCGTCTCCGCCGGAAAAGAAACACCAGCACCTGACGACGCCTTCACGACCTGGGGAAGCTATAAACTTTACGTGCCCCCTGAAATCCACATATCCTTTCTGCAGTATGGGAGTTTCCGAAAATTAGGGGTGCCTTATTTTGAGGTCCTTATAATAAGGATCCCACTATATAGGGTACTATATTAGGGTAACCTATTTTCGGAAACTCCCGTCTCTGATTAATCCCAGCACCTAACCCAAGAGCCTGAGGTCTGCATCCCGAGACTAATCCTCTAAACTTACACAAACCGGCACCCAAAAGCACCTGAACCCTGAAACCCAAAAAGCTCGAAGTCTACAGAAGAAAGGAAGCCAGATGCAGAAAAAAAACCGAAACCCGTGAGTGAAAGGGTGGAGAAACCTAGAACCTGAACCCCTAAACCGACGAACCGTGAAAAGCTTAGCCCCCCTAAACCTTGAACCCTTAAATCCTCAACCTTAAACCCGAAACCCGTAAACCCTACGTAAACCCTTAAACTCTAAACTAAACCCTTAAACCGTACATGCCTGAACCGTTACACCCTAAACACCTGAACACTTCGCCAGGCTTCGATCCCAACATCCCAGCCTGGGTGGCCATCTTCAAGGCGGCGTTTAGCGTTCACCCTGAGCCCTAAACCCTCAAATCTCAAGGTTTGTTGTGGGGGGACTTCGGGTTTGGGGTTCAGGGTTTAGGAAGTTTAGGGTTTAGGGCCATGCCTTCCCCCGCCCTTTATGCTGCAAGCCGAGGTCTTCGACATCGTCTGCCTTTTCAATGCTCGTGTTGAAGTCCTTACTACGCGGATCCTTTTGACATATACATTCAGTGTTTAAGCTCGGGGTTTGAAGAATCTCCTTTGTCCGAGTTATGGTCCGAGCCCATGGTCCGCGTAGGAAGGCCTGGAAGCCAAGACCCTCCCAGACCTTCCAAAATCCCTTAATTAAGGGATATACCTTAAATTAGAATAGGGTTCCTAATATGATTTAAGGTATATTGCTTAATTAAGGGATTTTGGAAGGTCTGGGCTGTAATCCCCTTTGGCCCCAAACTCCAGAATTTTCGACCCTCGTCCCTAAACCCGACAACCAGCCCCAAACCATATGTCTTTAACCATGCATGGGGGTCTAGGGTTTAGGATCTAGGCAAGTTTTGCCCCTTCCGCACTCCCACACCCTGCAGCCTAGTCCTAACCCCCAAAGTCTAAACTCTAATCCCTAACCCTAGACCCCAATCCCTGTTGCTGGAGGGCGGGAAGCTGACCACAGAGGGCCTGGTGGAAAAGAAGAAGGAGCAGGTGGGGACTGTAGTTCTGGAGTTGTATAATGAAGGGGCCTCAGGACTTCGAAGCATCACTCCCTGAGGTTCCTTCTTGTAGCTGTACTATGGCATGCCCCAAAATCCGATTTTAACCCCTGTGCTAGGGTTCTGTGTTGGGCTTCTGTCATGGCTCTAGAGTTTTGTCTGGGCGTTGGGGCTTCGGGGGCTTAAGGTTTTGTGTTTGACTTTGTGACAGCCTGTCTTTTTCTTCTTTCCCCGAAGGGCCCCAAAGTACCCAATAGATAGAAAACCTGATTGTTGACCTCATAGTAAGAATAGTACCAGTAGTAAGGCTAGAAATAATCGTATGAATAGTAAAAATATAACAAGCTCTTGCAAAAGCTCCTAATAAATATCCATCCTTCTATTCGGGCGGTCATCTTACCTCACGGGCAACATGTTGCCTTAGCATGTTTGTCTTTGCATAATATGGACTATATACCCATAGTCTACCCTAAACCCGAAACCGAAAACCCGAAACCGTAAACCGTAGGGTATTGCAGAATGTGGCACATCAGCAGTGCTACATGGGTAGTTGTCAAAATTAGGGTCCCTTGTGGGGCACCCCCAATAGTAGGTGCCGTATCATATCAGGGATCCCAAAAACAAACTAAACCCCTACTCTAAACCCCTAAACCCTAAACCCCTAAACCACCCATATGAAGCTGCGTTGCCCAGAAGCCCGGCAGACCTGGCCCTGCAAACCCTAAGCCTGTAGTCATCAGCAGCTTGCGGCCGTTGCTCCACTTCGCTGTATGTATATATACAGATAGAAAAATAAATAGGTAGGATAATACACAATCGTGTATTTGTTATGTATATATATATATATATATTGAAGTATTGATACTAGTAGTATTGTATTAGTATACGTAATAATTGTTAATGTTATTAGTATTTTTCGTACAACTACTATCAATACAATAGACAATAGTATCCTTCCAATCTTTGCCTTGTTTTCGCAAACCTACCAGTCAAATCTCGACAGGACGGTCGCTTCGACGCCAGCGGACTCACATGGTGCCTGGTCTGTCTAGGGTTCAGGGTATTTGGGCTTCTGGAGTTATTCCCGAAGCACCAAAGCCCTGTTAAAGGGGAGAAAGATAAAGGCTTTCAGGAATGTTTAGGGTTGAGGCTCATTGGGGCCTCTTATTTGGCTTATAAGGTTCTTCGATTCCTTCCATCGTCTATAGAGTGCTTTGATGGCCTGGTTCTCTATAGGGTGCGGGCTCAGGGATCCACAGGAGGGCCCTTAGTAAGTATAAGCGCGTGTGGAGGAACGGGTTTAGTTAGGGTTTGAGCATACAGGAGCTTTTGTGGGTGGAGGGTTTGGGGTTTAGCGTGAGACGTTGTGAAAGCCTCCTCATACACCCGCAGAAGCATCATGAGGCATTGTCGCATCTGTGCAGCACTTCTGCAGCACCCTGTAAAGGCACAATGCTTTGCTTAACCAAAGCCCTAAACTGACAACCCCAAACCCCCAAAGCCTAAACCCTGCAACGTGTGAGACAGGTATGCCCAGAGCGGGTTCTTGTCCCTGCAGCGGACGGTCGACACGTTTATCGAGGCGTTCGGATGACGGGTTTCTAGCTTTCGCTGTTTTCGGTATGTTTCAAGTGCTTGTGCGATGAGACGTGGTTCGTTTGTTTTGCATGGGGGGGTTCAGCTGAAGCTGCCCAGTTGCGGTAGTTCCATAACGCATGTTGCATTCAATGTAGACGGAAACACGAACTCCTGAACACATGCAACAAACAAACAACAACCACACACACACACACAGAAACTAACTCATGGTGCAAGTTCAGCAAGGTCAGAAGTAGAGAGGAACCCAAGATCGCTGAACCAATACGCCACTCTCACAATAAGCACCCTGACAGTAGTTTTGGGCCTAGGTTGGGGGGATCTGTATGTTGAGGGGTTTAGGTCTTTTTGGTTAAGGGTTGTAGGGGTTAGGCTTTAGTGTTTAGGCTTCAGCGCGGACCTTGAGCCACCCAGGAAATCGGAGCAGCATTCCTCAACGTTCTGTGAGCCCTTCACCCTATTCCGAACAAGCTCCCGCTGCCGCCACAATCCCATTCTGAAGCCGAAAAGCCGCAAGCCTCGAACCGGGGCCTTGAATCCCTACTCCCTCAAGTTCCCTAAAAGCATCAACAACTCCCGAAACGAAAGGACTTCTGATGATCCCAAACCAGCTAGAATCTCGAAACATGAAGCTTCCCGGATCCCAGTTCCATCAGCTTAACTCGGCACCCTTACGTAAGGGGCCTTCACCTGTGTGAATGCTCCCGAAGCACTCGAACCCACGACAGGGCGGAACAGTCCTCATATGACCTCGTCACACAGGGGAGTTTCCAAAAAATAGGGGACCCTGAGATAGTACCCTAGATAGTAGGATCCTTATGATAAGGACCCCAAATCAGGTAGCCCCGAATTTTCGGAAACTGCCACAGTTGTTGGAGTCTCCCTAAACTCTACGCCGATGCACCGCTGTGTCTGGCCGTGTTAGACCCGAGAGGCTGTCGACAGCCACGGGAAGGTGAACAGGGGGCCGGGGCGGGGGGTGAGGTCTAGGGAATATGGTTTCTGGGTTTAGGGCTAGGGGTTTGTTTGTTTAGGCTTTAGGGTTCATCATTGCAGAGCTAACTTTCGATTGGAAACAGTGTCTTTTCGGTGGTTTAACAGTTAGTGAACTTTTTTTAAAGCTTCACCTGCCGTTCCAGCCCCGGCTTATGGGCCTCCCAGTGCTGAAATACTGTACAGTACAGAGCCTTTGAACGTATCCCCTGAACCCATCTGCTAAACTAACCCTAAACCTATGCCATCCAACCCAACCATCAATGAAGAGCTTACTTTCCACAGCCCGTGAAGCTTAAGGCGCTTCAAAGAGCCTTTTCGAGGGCCTTTGAATGCATTTGAGGGTCTTTAGGGCGCAGGCTTTAGGCTTTAGGGCTTAGGGGATAGGGTTTAGGGTATTCGAGCGGCTTTTTTTCCGATGGCGTCGCACATCACCGGGCGAAATGATACATTGGCACTTGCTGAAGTATCTCAATTTGGTACTGAATCTACATGTCTTCGGTACCGAAGCTGTGTAATTTCCAGGCCCCCAACCCTTTACTTTTAGGCGACCTCAGTGTCCCACTTTAAACTCCTCTTCCGGGTGCCAAATACTCTCCAAAAACAATGTCTGATAGTCGGAGGGACCACACGAACAATAGCAGGAGGGAAACCGTTCTGGTGGCTTCTGTGCCTATCATCCCAAACCCCTCAAGCCTGAAACCTTAAACTCCCTCAACCCGAGCTCCCACCTGGGGGTTTCCGAAAATAGGGCCCAATATAGTGCCCTAAACAAGTAGGATCCTTATGATAAGGATCCCCAAATATGGTACCCCTTATTTTCGGAAGCTCCCATCTCTCGAGAAAGAGACGTCAAGCCAGGTGGAGAAGGTGCCCTTGAGTGGCGGGAATTGGTTTGGCGAGGTGCACTGCTAGAGAGAGACTTGAAGATGTCGGGCTCGGCGATAAGGGTTCAAGCTTTTTCGTTTGAGGTTTTCGGTTTGAGGAGTTGTTTTTTTCACGGTTTTATGGGTTTCGCGTGGTTGCTTGGCTTCGAAGTCTGCCGTTGAGGTGAAGAAGGTGAGGACGCTGGGTTGCAGCTTCAGGGCCGCTTTTTTGAGCTCTTGCAAGTGAGCCTTAAACCCTAAGCCGACTCTTTGGGAAGTTTCGGAAGCTTCAGTGCTGTCGTCGTCGTAGTAGTAGCAGTTGTAAGCTGTAACAGCATGAGGGGTGCTAGCCGTCGTTGTAGTCGTAATGGCAGACTCTAGACCCAGTTGTCCTATCACAAGCCATGTGAGGGTTTCCGAAAATAGGGGACCCCAATATAGTACCCTAAATAGTAGGATCCCTAGTACAGGGACCCCAAAATAAGGTACCCCCGGAATTTTCGGAAACCCCGTGTATACCCGAAAACCTTGCTGAAACCCCAAAGTTCTGATCCCCATCCGTTGGCCGCAGGACGGTCGACCTCACATCGTGGTGCCTTTCCCATCGCCTGCATGGCCCCTCGGGGAAACCTCCTTGCGCAAGTGGCTTTTAGTGTTTGAGGCTTCAGGGCAATAGTCTACATTCATAATCTCCTCAGGACTTTTTTCATTTTTGTTCATACATTCTTTTCATTACGGTTCTAAGGGGAATTCAGTATAGTCTATTGGAGTTCAAGTGGTCAAGTTCTTTTGGGCTTTTAGGGCCTGTTGTTTCGAGAGAAACTGGAGAATCACAGCCTACTCTTACCGTTCAGAGGATACCGGTGAACCTAGAAGCCAACCCGCTGTGGAAGCTTTCTCCTTCGAGGTTGAGCGGTTACGCTTCAGAGATATGCAGGTTAAGGCCGTTCAGGACACAGAGATTGAGATTGCAAGGGGCCTCTAACTTCGAAGTCCAGCTGTGTCCCTAAGCCCTGCAGCTCCAATCACATAGTTCCTTCTACCTGGACCCGCAAAGTACGCAGTTACTTTACCTACTTTTCGGGTTTCAGGTAAGCCCTACCATGCCCTAAACCCTACACCGCCGTTCCCCGTGAACCACTAACTCGAAGCCTTCCATTGAGTGCCGCACCCGAGCTCCGAACCCTAAATTTCGTTGGGGCTTAGGGTTTAGGGTTTAATTTGGGCTTAGGGCCATGAACCTAAAACGCCCATACCGGCAAAACGAGCACCCATTAAATACTTTGCTAGTCAGCTAACCATACGACCTCACAAGAGGAGCTAGACTAGATCTATTGTTAAGCCTGAATGCTGAAGCACGCGCTCAGAGGAACCCTGAACCCTAAAGCCCCAAAGATCCACTCCTAAACGTCGGAGTAGGGTCAAGGACCACATCCCTAAACGAGATCCCCGAATCCTGGCTTTAAGAAAACCCCGAGCCCTACAAGAGTACCTAGTCAAAGATCTCCGTACTAAAACCCTAAACCCTAAACCCTAAACCCCGAAACCCTAAACCCTAAAACCCTAAAACCCTAAACCCTAAACCCCGAAACCCTAAAGCCCACACCCTAAAACCCCCCTCTTAGAGCCCAGAGGAGCCCTGACAGTAGCCCTTAAAGCATCCCTTGGGCTTAGCCATAGGCCCATGGTAGTTCCTTTTTGGGACTACCTTATCGAATTCTATATATATATATATGTATATATATATATATATATATGTATATATATATATATATATATATATGAACCCCAAAAAAGGAACTACTATGGGGCCTATGGGTAGCCCTCTCTGTCGGCTTAGAGGGTCCCTTGTGGGCGGCCGGAGGTCCATCGACATCTTCTCCGCGGTGATGCCGCAGGCGCTGTGGGAGCCCCGGGGATGATAAGGGCCGCTGAGCCCTGGACTCCAGGGTTTGGGGTTTGGGGCTTTAGGATTCCTTTAAAGGGATCGGTAGGGGTTTCTTCAAGGGCCGATAAGGGTACCATAAGGGTTTCGGGGTTTTGGAGGGTCATGGGGTTTAGGTTTCAGGGTTTGCAGTTTTGGGTTTAGGGCTTTGGGGTCATGGGGTTTAGGTTTCAGGGTTTGCAGTTTTGGGTTTAGGGCTTTGGGGTCATGGGGTTTAGGTTTCAGGGTTTGAAGTTTGGGGTTTAGGGCTCCAGGGTTATGGAGTTATGGGGTTTAGGTTTCAGGGTTTGCAGTTTGGGTTTAGGGCTTTAGGGTTATGGAGTTATGGGTTTTAGGTTTCAGGGTTTGCGGTTTTGGGTTTTGGAGGTTCAGGGTTAAGGGGATTGTTTTGCAGATACGGAGAAGACGGCCCTTAAACTCCAGGGTTTTCGGCTTTAGCGTTGACGATGGTGGGTTTTAGAGCCAGTTCAGTAGTTTTGTGGTCCAGGGTTTTGGGGGTTTAGGGTAAACCCTAAACCCTATAAGGACTGCCCCCCAATTCGAAGCTCTGAATGCTATATAGGTCATTCGGATCTGAACGGCTGCAGTGAGTATGTAATTACACGCGTGTGCAAGGCAACGCACCCTAAATGCTAAGCCAAAACCTAAGCAGAATCAGCGAGTGAATGTGTGGTGACTGTCTGGCTGTCTGACCGTCTGACTGTCTCGTTGTCTGGCTTTGTGTTGGCCAGTTTCTGTGTTTTTGTTTGTGCTTGTTGCCGTTTCTCTGCCTGTGCTGGCTTTTGTGCCTGTGTCTGTGTGCAGGCGTGCATCGGAAAACGCTATGGGTGGTTGTCAAAACGATGGTCCCTTTTTGGGTCCCTATTATAGTACGGCACCTCATATTTAGGGTACCCACAAGGGACCCTAATTTTGACAACCACCCATATATATATATATATATATACACACACACACACACATACACATCAGCTCCTGAGATCGACAACGAAAACACAGTGCGACATCGCTCGAGCAAGGATGAACACCTGGGTCATTCTGGGGTTTACGGCATTGGGTTTACTGTAGGGGATTAGGGTTGGGGCCTCAGGTTTGCGTTCAGCACATCAGCAGTAATGCCTACAATTCGTTGATGCTATAACAAGAGCAAACCATAAACCCTACACCCTAAACCGAAGAAACGGTGCAATTCTTGACCGTTCCGTCCTTACTGTGCTCACCATCAACTGCGCTGCGCTCTCTGCATCTCAAAGTCCTATACCCGACATCTGCATTACCCAGAACCGTAGTCGGCATAGAAGTCTATGCTTCTAAGAAGGACTCCTTTAGTTGGGGGCGCGGTTCACCTGATTAAGAAGGCCAAAGGGGAAAAGGAGGGACCCTCAATGGGGACCCCTACCCTATACTGGGCTATATACTGGGCATATAATAGCTATATTAACGGTACATACCTAGGTGTCCTGATTAAGGGTCCCTCCTTTTACCCCAAACCCTGAGTCCTTCAACTAGTACCGCGAAACGCCAAGCTGTGATTCGTAAACCTTTTTTGACCTAACCTTGACCTAGACTTCACACCATAAACCCTGCAACCGCAAACTCCACAAGGTCCTTAACTCTAAACTCCAAAAGCCCCAGCTCTGGGATCCGGCCAAGGTCATCTTTTCTCCTCATCTCCCTGACGTATTCGGCGTCTTGGTGGGCATGTGACGCCTAAGTGTTGAATGTTGAGGGGTTAGGGCTTGCCGGGGTTGAGGGTTTAGAGGTTTACGGGTTCAGGGTTGAGGTGTTAGAGTTTGGGGTGCAGTTGAGGGTTCAGGGTTCAGGGCCTACCTGAGCAGTAACCCGGAACCTTAAACGGTTTAGGGTTTAGGGTTTAGGGTTAGGCAGCTTTGGTTTGGGTGATTTGGGTGATGTTGTCGCCGCCCGGTCGCCCAGAAGTACGGATCCTTACACTCTTTTTCGCCCCTGATCAGACTGACTACTAGGACAAGTGGTTTGTGGTGTAGAGTTGAAGATTGCAGAGGTGGTGAAGTTTGTTGATCCTTACTGCCTGAGTTTCGAAAGATAGTCGAGCAGAACGACAGTGCCTGTTAAAAGGATCTGGACGACGGGCTTTTCAGTTTAGTAGGTAGGTAGCAGGGGGAAGAAGTACCTTACTTCGACTTCCTCTCTTTATCATCCTGTTGTCAGCCACATGCTACAAGCCCCCCCCCCCCCGATCTCGAAGTACAAACAAAGAACATCGGTTCGATCTCCATTCTCCTTTCGCAGCCTAGGCTGCCGCGGCTTGCTATGTAGAGCACCCCATTCTGCGAGAGTGAGTCTGAGGTCAGCCGAATGGTGACAAGCGTTGTCCACGAGCGTGAAGCTCGCCTCAGGGATGGAATGCGGATGATGGGCACCCGAGCAGCAACAGAGTGTCCTAACTCCTAGGAGAGGGTCTTGCGAAAATGGGTTTAGGTTTTAGGGTTTGGGGTTTCCGGTGCAGTTTTTTGGAGAATCAGTCAGAAACCCCGCACCACAGCAGCCCAAAAGCTGAAAAGCGAATCTTGAGGTGTTGAAACAGACGCTGCAACAAAGGATCGTGGTACGTGGTTTGAGGCAGAGTTTGGCTTTAGGGTTGTTCAGGGTTGTAGGCGTTAGGGATTACTGCAGGCAGCTGATGGCCTTTGTTTTTCGCGTGGGAACAGGATTGGGTAAAGTATAGTTGTCTGAACGACTAATGATTAGCAGTTAGCAGTAACTATTTCTCAGGGTTCCGTAATGTTCCCATACCAGATGTTTCCCCCAGCCTTATTCTAACCTTTGCGCCCGGTCAGTACTTGTATCAACTTGCAATCCCTGTATAACTACCTAGAGGCTCCATAGCAGTTCCTTTTTGCGGTTACAAGGTAATCTTCAAAAGCAACTACTATGGGGCCTATGAGTACCCTATATGAAATACTTGTCCCCAAAGCTGAAGTCCTAAACTAAACCTCCGCAGTGCGCGGAGCGAGGCTCTGCACTCTTCGTAATCGGACTCGGTGGGTAGTTCGGTTTAGGATTGCTTTTAGGGTAGGGGTGTATGACGGCTATTCATATGTAGAGGTATTCCGTTTTGGGGGAGTCATGAGTGACAGTCAGTTTAGGGCCCCCCTGTCAACCCCGAATGCAACCCCACATCCAAAAGCCTATATATCTGCTCAGCTATAAAGTCCCAGAAAACCCTAAAGACTTCACTAAACCTTAACTAACTTAACTCATAAACCGGAAACTCGATGGATGTGCGAAAGGCCGGCACCTTTGCAAAAAAGGAATAGACCTAGACCATCTGCGGAGCCCTAAAGACTTGGAAGACAAAGACCTTCCCAGGTATGCACCCAGCAGCCTTCTATGTGTCCTGGTCTCTGACCTACGCACGGGCCTTGGCATTGGGTGCTTGCCTACAACTCCGACTGTGGCTTCAATGTCCCATGGTTTTGAGGTTGACAAGGTACGGGCCTAGAGTTAAGTACTTAATTACCAAGCTGCTTTGTTGTGTTCTTGATTAAAAGTCCAGTATAGTATACTATACCACCCAACCAACAAGCCCTGCTCGAATTATTACGGGCCCCTTTTTGAAGTTATGGTTTGTAAGAAAGGTCTGCACGAGAACCCCAGCATGTCAAAAGGACTTGTTTAAGGTTTAAGTTTGGCGGTTTAGGGCATAAGGGTTTGCTAACCTGACCTCAGCCCTTGCATCGGCTCCCAAACCTGTAGAAGTCCAGACCAGTTCATCCTGTGCCATGCAGCCCGAACTTAGCAACAACATCAACAGGGAAGCGAAGTACATAAACAACTGGGGATATGCTCTAGTTCCAGGTGTGACAAGCCATTTAGAACCCCCACTCTTTGTAGTTGAAGGAAAGACGAACCTTGCTTTGCTAATTAGCCCTCAAGCGAAGCGAGATGAGACTGCAGAACTGCTGCCAGCCGCGCGCAACCTCAACCAGACGCTCCACTCCCGACAGCATCTGTAGCTGGGATATTTCTAAGCAGCCTCTTCAGCAAATACCAGCCATCACGTTTCAGTTGAATGCGTGACTGTACCTTGAGGCCCCAGTTGTTTCGGCGCATCCTTTAGGGAAGGCGCGCGATCATGTCGGGCCAGGGCACTTTGAAACAGAGTGCAGCGGTGTTGCAGCAGCCTCATCAGCCAGATGTCGATGAAGAGATGGGTGTCGCGATGCACATAGGCGGAGGCGTGACTGATTCGGTGGACCCGGTACGACTGCTTTATACAAACCTGAAGGATCCTCAGGGGCTCGCCGACCTCCTCCTGGATGAGCGGGTAGACATTCGCCTGGTGCGGGGAGACTTCCTGACACGTCTTGACGGGGAGAAGCAAACTTTCATCCGTCGCCAGGAGTTGGAAGGCCCTTCGAAGTACCCGGACGCTTTCGTCACACGTGAGGAGTTACTGAAGTGGAAGACGGACGAAGCATATCGCAGTAAGGTTCGGATTATCGGCATCTCTCACGTGTGGGAAACTAGGGAACATCCTGATCCCAGGGGGAATCAACTGGCGATGATCGCCACGGCCCAGCTTTGGCACGACGAGTGCTCCTGGTATTTCTTGGACTACATGTCGGTTTATCAGTTCTACCGTACAAGTGTCCATCAGAACAGAAGCTTTCAATACACAATGATGCACATGCACTTCTTTTATGCACATGAGTACACCTGGACCTACCGCATTGAAGACTTGGTCCCATTTGAAGAAGCTGATCGACAGAAGCATGTTCAAGTATTCTTCACAGAGACAGGGGTCCCTCAAGACGGAAAGGTGGAGGTACGGCCTTTGGCAGATCTCATAGAGAATGCCACACCCTATTCTCGGCGTGGTTGGTGTGAAGCTGAGAGCCAGTGGTCGAGCATGCGAAGCAAATCTCGACAGACTGTCTCGCTATCGTTCGTATCTCCGGAGACCTGGACCCGAGCTCCCATGGCGCCTGAGGTCTTTCAAGCAAAAGTGGCCAACTTCGAGCTTTTGTTCACGCACCAAGACAGTGCCGAGGCCGTGAAGAAGCTGCAGGAACGTGTCTTCAGGGAGAAGGCGGACGAGTGCGAGACGCTCGAGCTATCCCTTTTGCCCCCTCGCGAACTCCCGATCCTCTCTGGTGCGCTGTCGCTTCACAAGAACCTAACAGTCCTGCAACTAAGCAACAGCCAGGTTGACTGTCATGGTGCGGAGGCCTTATCCACCGTGTTGACGATGCGAGAGCTACATCTCAACAACCTTCGCATCCCTCGGGACGCAGTGCGCAAATTAGCTCTGGGCTTCAAAGGCAACAGCGCGCTGTTGAACGTAACATTCACTTGGTGCCTGGTGGATGCAGTAGGTGCAGAGGGTCTGGCAGAAGCGCTTGCATGCAAGGAGACCAAATTGAGATTTCTGGATTTGTCCCACAACGTCCTGAAGTGCAAAGGGGCCAAACACCTTGCCGATGCCTTGATCCATAACTCCGTGTTGCAGAAGCTGGACCTGAGCTCCAACATCATTGCAGATGATGGGGCAGCCAGCTTCGCAGGCCTCTTCAAGAACTCTGCCTTGAAGTTGTCGCTCGATGACAACTGCTTCGGGGAAGAGGCAGTGGCCGTCTTGCAGAGTGCCCGGGACGAGGTCTGGAGGACGGGCGGCGAGGCCGGTTTTCGAGCAAATGAAGCTTGTATATCTAAAAATGTCTATAAGTACGTAGATGTATGTTTGTATATAGACACATATTGTATACATGTAGTATACTATTTGCTTCTGTTTATTATACCAATGATGCTAGGCATATTAGCATCCGTAGCGAAAGGGCTAGGAACACCGACCCTAAATTCGAAAGGGACCCCTTACTTTTCGGACCGCAGCCACAAGGTCCATTTTGAGATTGGTCGCGATTCCATTACATGGATGGAAGATTTCCTTGCTTGGCCATTCGTCTTGCTTTGCTTGGGCGCCTTGTGTTGCCAGATAGGTGTGACAATGTGCACCTTCGGTCGCTATTTCTACAGAGGACCAGCAGTACCACTGCCTGGAGATGCCGAGCTTCTGGACGTGTGGCTTACTGCACCAAACATTCCACTTGTTGCAGCGCTAACTCTTATGTGGACTGTTGGAGTTGCTTCGAAGGAACTTGGACTCGACCGGCCGGGCGCGTGTGTGCGTTTTTTTTGGAAGATCTGGGCAAGAATCTTTATGTGTTACTCTCCAGTCTGGCTGCTTGCCATGCAATTATACACCCTCCTGGCGCGTCCGCGAACCGAACCCGTCGACTCGATTTGGTTATTGAATATCACTGCAGTCATTCCATATACACTGATTTGGACAGCCTCCTTCATGCTCTTGGCCGGCCTCGTTCTGTTTTCCCCCATGTTTCGTGCCACGTTTTGGTATTTCATGCACGAAAGTCAGAATTTTTGACACCTTGGGCAAGGATCCCTCGTGCTCGAATTTGCAGAGCCGGTTTCAAAAGATTTCAGCTTTTGGCTTTCGGGATCTTTCGGGATCCTTTTGGCTACAAAGTTTGGTTTGGAACCGAGAGCTTTGAAAGGGACCGAAACAAGAGGGCTCATACTGTAAGCTTTGGTGCCATTTGTGTGGTCGCATGTTTGCGTGGCGCTACAGACACAACAACCTTCCTAATACTGTGTGTGTGTCGACCTTTGGACGACAAGCCTTGCCCACCAGGATGGGTCACAGCTATGACAGCTGCCGATGTAAACCAAGATATGACTATGCATGGCATTTCAGTTTCTACGAGCACCAAGTTTGCACGTGCACGCCAGGGTATTGGATAAGAGACGTCATCCGTGAGGTGAGCAGATGTACGGCAGTTCATCTAACTGTTCATCTATTCAGGCACGTCCCTACTTCTTTCGGGATCTTTTGGGCTTGTGAGGGTTGAGTGTCTCGTTATGGGTTCGTGTTTGGATGCCTACCTGCCTGCCTGCCTGCATGTCTGTCCGTCTGTCTGTCTGTCATATCCGTCACGTCTGTATGTCTGCATGTTTGTAAGTCTGTAAGTACGTATGCACGTATGTGTGTATGTCGGTATGCTTGCATGTATGTGTGCGTATCTTTGTAGATGTATACGTATACGTTTTTGCGCATGTTTATAAGTATACATACATACATATTTATATATATATATATATATATATATATATATACGTTTACATACATATGTATGTCTGTATGTAAGTATATGTATGTGTACATGTAAATGTATATGAAGATATAAAAGTATTTGCATGCCAGATATTCAATAGTGGGTTATATCAGCAGCCGATAACAGATTGTAAACATCTGTCATACATAGTACATACTTTTGTAGAAAAAAACGGATATCATGTTGCGTACAGTATATAGGTAAGGAGACACCACAACTTGCACCATCTATATATATATATATATAATTGCTCTTATGTATAGAGCATTTATCATATGATATTCAAAGTACATAACACAACATACTTTAGCATATGGTGTTACCATGCAACCTGTAGTCCATTGTATAACAGCAATTTACCCCGTATTTACTAATGTATAGTGTATAGTCTGCGACACTTGATTCAAGTATGTTCTATTGATTGTATGTTCTAATTATATATCACAACTCATGTGCACTTCAACTCATATATGCATATGTATATATATATATATACACATTTCTGTATATATATATATAGTTACACTCGGTTTGCACATACATACATACAGACAGACATACATACATGTATATACATATACATACACAGATATACAATGTATGTCTGTTTGGATGATTGAATGCACATTTATGCACGTGTATGTACATTTATTCGTACATATATGTATATACAGGTATGTATGTATGTATGTCTATATTTCCGTATGTCATGTCATGTATGTATGTATTCATGTATGTATGCATGTATGTATGTATGTATGTATGCTTGTATATATGTATGCATGCATGCATGCATGCATGTATGTATGTATGTATGTATGTATGTATGCAGCATGTATGTCTTTATTGCAATGTAACGCAACGTTACGTAATGTACTGTGTTGTATGTTTGCATGCATGTATGTGTGTCTCTTCTGCACATGTGCAGGTACACATGTATGTGTGCCAAATACCTGTATATGTATGTGTATATTTATGTGTGTATGTACCTGTGAACAGCAGCTCTAGCACGCACATCTCGTCATCGCAACTCGCAGCCGTTCATCATGATATTCTTTCTCGTCACCAGTACCATGCTCATCATGGCGGTAACAGGACGTGTAAAGAGCTCGCATAGGACCCTTGTACGTCTTGTTGAAGTGAGGCCCTGTACATAGCTCTTGTAGCTTTTGAGCCCTCATAGAACTGAAGCCTGGTTGCGCCCTTCGAAAACTCCTACAGAGCCCGTATAAATTCCTTCTAGAGCTTTGCCGCCCGTGCGTATGGCCAGCTTTCTTAGACTCTGTTCTTGACCCACGAGGTGATCTTGTACCTCTTCGTTGTCACTGGTGTGGTCATTATCTTGGTTGGCGGCAAGGCACTTCTCCGCTAAACGCGTAAGTTTTGTAAGGTTTAGGCAGGGTTTGCGGGTATGTTCTGGCGTTGACTCTGTTGTGCTTTTCTGGAGTTTTACTTTGCATGTTACTTGTAGTTTCGTATCCTATGGAATACTGTATTTTAGGATATTGTGGCATATTCGAGTATAGCATATAGTGAGGATGAGGTCCGATGACATCGTGTCAGCTTCGAACATCTTGGTGAAGACCTGGGTCTCAGAACCTTTCAACCCTACACCCACAATCCCCAGAGGAAAAGGACCGATAGAAAGAACACCCCGCAACCCGAAGACGAAGACCACGAATCCTGAAACCCTACACCCCGAATCCCTGAAGGGCTCCTTTAACGGGGTTCCATGACGGGACTAGGGCTGCTTTTAAGGGCTCCTTTACGGTTTAACGTTTCCTTCCCCCACGTCTTTGAATCCTGAAGCACCAGGGCTCCCGAGCATTGAACCCCGAATATTAAATGCGCAATCATGGGGTTCAGGGGTCCAGGGCAGGTAAGGGGTTTAGCCATGCATCCCAGAACCCCTAAACTTTATAAGCAAACTTAAAATCATAACTCCCAAATCCCCTTTCAAGCGGTGCCCTCGTAAAGCTTCTTCCCGACACCCAGAGTGTCCCCGAAACCCTAAACCCCCGGAAACTGCGCTTCCTCAACTAAAGTTGTCCAAGGCTCAAGGCCTGTTGCTTCGAAGCGAAACTTGACGGTCTAGTTTAGGGTTTAGGGGTATTGGCGGGGTAATTATTAGGGTTTAGGGGTTTAGAGGTTCAGGTTTAGGGGTGCAGGGTTCAGGACTTATAATCTACTCTTCTGTATGATGCTTGGACTTACCGAACTAAGATGTATATGTCGATGCTAAAAGCAAGTAGGTGTTATAGACGTTTACGGTGGTGATTTGCAAGATCAAAAGAATGGGTTCCCATTGTTAGATTCTGATGTGTTCTGATGCTAATGTCTTTCGTGCCATGGTTGTCTCTTGTTCAGTCGTGGTTGTTCTAAGGGGGAGGTACTCTCCGCGCTGGATGCCGGCCGCATGGATTAAGTTGTCTGTGTGAGGCTACGGCCCGGACATCAAGGCGGAATGGTGAGCACCGACACGTCAGGAGCGAGGAAGGCGAGATGGTGACGCCAGGTGCTGCTGGACGCTCTTGCCAGCTCCCAGCCGGGCCCAAACAATAAGCCCCTTGGCCTAATCCTGAAAGCCCTAAACCCGAACAGCATAAGCACTCAGACCTCAAAACCTAAACCTTAAAGCCCTAAACCCTGAAACTTGAGGGAGGGCCCGTTCAGCTGGGCGGACAGCCATGCAGCGGGCCGACGCGAGCCCGGCGAGCCTCTGGTGACGGCCATGGAGGTCGGTTCAGCGACGGTCTGTCGGAACGCGGTGGGCCAGTCTCTAGCACGAAGAAGAGTTAGCTTCGAGTGCTGTAGTTCTTTTGCAGGCTTGGGCTTTAACCTTACGGGTTGTAACAAACCAGATCTGCTAAACCTAAACGACAGGACCCCCAAATCCTAAAATGCTGACAATCCTGCTCAAATCTCGTAAGACTCTACAAGCCCCAGCGCCCGAGTCTCCGAAAATCGTGAAACCCTAAAACTTCATACCTTAAAATCTTAAAATCCTGACCCACCCAACCAATTGACCTTAGTCCTTGATGTCACAGCATCTTAATTGCAACTCAGCGGGGCCGAAAAAGCATCTTCCAAAGGGGGCTCGTGTTGCAGAATCGTTGCTTCCCTCTCCAATGTGGCGGCCACACCTACTTCCCAGCTCCGCCCCTCAGTCCCGAATTCCGCTACGGTTCCGAAGTCCTTCTGCCCCAAGTTGCCCTGAAGCCCAGGCCGAGGCATCAAAACCTACAAGGGACGAACCCTAAAATTCTTAACATCCTAAACGCGCAATATCCTAAGAATTCCAAGATCCCACATCCCTACATTTTTGAACCCTCAAATTCATACGGGGGGGAGGCGAAAAAGGGTCTTCGAAAGGAGCGCGTGTTGCAAAACTCGCCATGTTTTCGGCCTATATGGACTCATATTCCACTTGGCATCCAAATTCAGGACCGATACATGCTAAAATCTTAAGCCCCTAGGTAGCCCTGAAGCATGAAAAGCCATGAAGCCCTGACATGTTGAGATTCTACCCCCATTACAGGATTGAAACCAGAAAATGCACTGCTGCACGTTGAACTGATTTACGTACTGTGGGCTGTGGCGTGTTGTGCTGACTTGCGGAACTGATGAGCATAGCACATTAATTTTGGGACTTTACCGTTCGGCGCCCCTAATCACAGCCTAATTACCCCTTCTTTGTTTAGAGGTGTCGTGGTTCGCACTATAGGCATACGCACCACATGGATTTGAAGCACAACCGTCGGCGACGCATTGTCTGGTGCAGCCGCGCAGAAGGTGGTTCAGGAATAGATTTTAGGTTTCGTTTAAATGTGCGGTTCAACTGAGCTTCCGGGTCTCGGGTCTGAGGTTCTTCTTTCTTGTTTTCCCATTTCCTAGCTCCCTGGAGGCTCAACCAAAACCTTCCGCGAGCGCCCTTTCGGTTTCAACACCATCGTTCACTTCTTTCAGCAGTACGAACTGGGTCTCACTGGGCCCGGCGTATGTCTTTGGTAAGTGGCGTAAGGGGTGCGGCCTCACGCGCTACTTGGTCAAGCATTGTCGTAGGTGGCTGAGTAGTGAGCAAATGAACCTCTTGCGGCGAGCGCACCGCGCCTTTGATTCAGAGCCCAATTTACACGTAGGCTCTTTTCCAGACGACTGCACCTGGGCTTTTGCAGACGATGAGAGAAGTGCTTCCTCGGATGAGGAAGGCTGGCATTTTTCATTTTTCGGACTGGGAGAATTGAAAAGAAATCGGGTATAGTTTACACTGTATATGTTGAGAGTTCTAGTCCAATAGGTTTAGGAACACGGTAGAAACCGGAGGCATATAGCCAGAGGACTAGATGCGGGTGTCTCTGTTCTCCCAGCTCCGATGCTGCAGCCCGACTTTTGCATTACATAGCCTTAGTTTGATAGTCGGAGCTAAGGGTTTAAAAGGTGCAGGGTTAAGGACATCTGCAACGGCCCGCCGCGCGCTTTTCTGAACCCTCTTTGGGTTCCGCTGCACTCTGTACATTCATGTCGAATCGGAGCTGCTAATTTGCATCGGCGGCCCCACAACATTCGCGTGAGGCCGCCTCGGAGGGAAGGATTGTCAAGGGGCTACTTGCCAAATTGCTGCTGCATGTCAAGGGCCATGCCGCAGACTACAAAGGAGATAGCCCAAAAGATGGCGAGCGAGCAAGCTGAGCATTGCTGGCTTCAAACGTTTTCGATGCAGTCCAACTGAAGCTAAATCAATTCAAAGTTTTGCGAGGAACTTGATTGAAGATCCGACGGTCCGACGTGAAAAAAGACTCAATTAAGCCATGCAGACTGGACAGCCTTGCGGTGCGGTTTTCGCTTCGTCGCGGCGCACAAGGCGCACCGTGGGCGAGCCCTTGGGTCGATGCACACCGCAGCAATATGGCAAACAGTACAGCGGTGCAAGTCCCTACGCCCTGAAATCCTTGCATCCTATAAAATTTAAGAAGCTCAAACCTCAAACCCTAAAGCCCTCCAAAGCTTAAACCCCGCAACCCTATAAAGCCTTCGAACCTTAAGCCCTTAATTTTGAAACCGTAATCCCTGACACCAAGCTTCCTAACGCCTCAACTCCTAAACTTTTAAGCCGCGTTTTTCGAAACCTCTAGCTCTAAAACCCCTAAACTCTGAAACCTTAAACTGGCATAAACCTTTCCTCCTTCACTTTTCTGGCGCAGATCCTTCCTCGGAGCAGCCCCAGTTTGCTTTTTGCCTGGCTCATGCAGCTTGCATGCAGGGGCTTAGCATGTGTTCTTCTGGACGCTTATTTGGATTTACACGGCTTGCTGAGGCTGTCAGATTAGCAGGCTTCACGGTGGGTTTAGAACAACGGTGGCAATAGGTCTACACTTGCAGACAGGATGATCTTTCTATGTGGGGCCCATGTCTCCAACATAATAAACCCGCAACCTTAATCCCGCAAAAGCTGAAAGTTTGGAGTTTGGGGCTTGGTGCGGAAAAGATGCTCGGACGCAGGTGAATTGTTGAAGGGTTTAGTAGGGCTTGCGGCTTGGAAAGGGTCTTTGCGCGGGATATCAGAAGGGTTTCAGTAGGCCGTGTAGGGCATGCGCAGGTCTTCAGGAGCACAAATGACATGTCGTGGAAACGACGTCCGGCAGTTCTTGTGTCGCCGCTGGTCGGAGCTGCAGAGACGGGACTGATAGATGGAAAGGTGCATTTCGTTTCAGTCCCCGTCGGTTTCCCGTTCAATTTAGGGGTAACCTCAGAGTAAATTACAAAGACCATATTTTTAGAATATTTTAGCCCTCCTAAAATTCAACCAAGAACAATCTGTTGCGGCTCATTTTGGAGCTTCGGCAAAGGGCGGGGCACACAACAAAAACCTGGCCCCCAAAATTTCAAGTGTTCCACCTTGAACGTTGAGCCCTAAACTCTGAACCGCAAGCTCCAACCCGAACCAAATCCAACTTTAGATCGGTCTCGGTTTGCTACAACCGGCGTACATAATCGAAGCTACGCAAGCTTGGGCTCCAGCAGGATATCGGGTGTAGCCCCAAACCCTGAACCGGCCCTATTTAAGCTGTAGGTCTAAAACCGAAACCCGAAGCCCTAACCCTGAAACATCCTGAAACGTCTAAACCCGCAACCTTAAATCGTTGGGCGTTCAACGTTTAGCACTGACGTCCAGACCCGAACCTAGGCTCTTCGCTGCTGCGGCGATCTCGTACGGCTTGCTCATCACCAGCTTCTTCACCAGGGTGGGGTCTTGTCATTGCGAGCGTTTCTTTTGAAAGGTTCCTTGGTTTACGAAATTACGCCCGGAAGCTTGAAGCCTAAGGCCCTGAACCACCAAACTGCTCCTAAAGTCAAGAAATCGCATCCATCCTAGACATCACAGAGCAACGCCCCTAGAGACCCGTATTCGGAATTCGTTCTTTGAAACCCCGGTTCGTGTTATCTGTTTATCTAACTGATCCGTCCGTCCATCCATCTGTCCGTTTGTTTGCCTGTTGGTCTATCTGCTTATCCGTCCATGTTACCTAGTAGATTCGTCGATTTGTTTAACATCCTGTTATCCACCCATCTATCTCTTCGGCTGTCGTGTTATCCATCTGTTGTTTGGTTTTGCATCTCGTGTAAGGTATATCTATCCAAAAGAGTCACGGCCTCGATCCTCCAAGACAGGGGCACCGCAGTGACCCTTCCACTTGACGTATTTACAAGTGAATCTAGGGTTTAGTTTAGAGTTTAGGGCCAGGGTTTGGAGTTTAGGGTTGATGGTGGAGGAGCCCCAGCACAGAAGCTTGGATGTTTGAGCCTCAATCATTCGAGCTTGCTCCTTGACTGCCTGAGCGCCAACCATCCACTCTAAAGCTCTCCAAACTACTACCTTACTACCCTAAACCCAGTAGTGAGAGGCGAAGACAGCTGCGACGGTGGGCTCCATCCTGTTTTACAGCACCAGTGGCTGGGTAGAGATTATGCACGGAAAGCTCGCCGGGTTTAGGACAAGGGTTCAGAGTGGAGGAGCTCGGCTGGTCTTCGGGTTCAGGGTTTGGGGATTTTGTGTTTCGAGTTTGTCGGCTTCAGGACTTCAGGAAACCCGAATACATAGCATCCCCGTGTCTAAGCGGTGTTTTGGCCGCGACGACTGCCGTGGGGGGTGAATGCATTCTTGCCTATGTCTACTACTATGCCAGGAGACGTCCGGAGTCTTTCTGCCATACAAGCCAAATCGCTGTAAACAAGCTGTAAGCCCCTCAGCTCTACAACCTGACTTACTTTGTAGCATAGGCAATACAGCTCGAATCCAAAAGCTCCCCTAACCTAACGCACCCTTAGCGCTCTGAATTTGATGCTCTGATTGGAAGTTCAGGTTTTGCTGTAATTTCCTGGAACAGATATAATATAGCGACCTTGATGATTGGAAAAGGGTCTGACTACCTGTACCCCACGGGTCCAAAGGACCCAATAACTAGGGGGTACTCGGTTCTAGGATAGTAGTTAGGCTTTTGGAGAGTGTATGATTATTAGGTATTTGGACCCTTGGCGATAACTACAATCATTCACAGGCACCTGGGGTCAAGAACTGTGTTTTTGAAGGTCCCATAAAGCCAAATGCACGGTCAACGTTAGCACCATCGATTGACTGCAGTGCGTTTGTGCATGTGTTTCTCCCGCTTAAATGTGTCGCAAGATTCGTGGCAATGCAGCTAGGCGACTCAGATGCGCCCGAGCCATGGCATGCGGCTCCTAAACTCACAGCTCTAAACCTGAGTCGTATGACTCGTTGTGTGACAGGAAACGTTCGATAAGGGTGACAAGGCTTCTGTGGCTGTGGGGTTGGGTTTGGGCTTCAGAGTTGGGGGTGCAGCGGAAATGTTCTTGGTGGAAATCACCGTCGGGTGAGGTTACCTCAAGTACCTGGCGACTCCCGCCACGCCGACCATGACACTGCGGGCGCTGTCCCTTCTGCCGCCGGTCCTTGGGCATTGATACTGTGAGGCTCTCTTAACTTAGTAAGTCTACTTAACATCACCCATAACCCCGATAATTATCCCCATGACCCATCTTGGCCAGGTACTCACTAATGAGGGATCCCCAAGCATCGCCCTTTTCTGGCGGCCGTTCCATGGTTGAAAGTCTTTGCGGGGACCCCTAATTCGAGCAACCGCCTCGCCGGGAAGCGGTGTCGGTATGAGTCTAGTATGAGTCAGGGTTTAGGGTTTCGGTTGAGTCGTTTTCAGGACGTTGAATAAGACGTTTCGGGTTGTCAAGACTATAAAAACAGTAAGGAACCCAAGGAATACTAGTGTTATTTGTTTCAATACTACAACAAGAACAACAACAACAATGAGGAACCCTCAGTAACAATTTTGCTACTTGTTCCGTCCCCTATATTCTGGGTTGCTGCGTAGGTGTTAAACCTCTTCCGAAACCTTAGGCCATGCACCCAGACCCTCAACAGAAGTTTGCAGAGAAGGGCGACGTGATGAGGATTTAGCATGTTTTTCGGCGGAGGTGGGAAGTTTCCAGAGTTTCGGGCTTACCAGGGTCTGGTATTCGGAGTTTCTTGAGCTTCAGGGTTGAGCGTTTTCCCATGTGGAGCACAATTCGTGAGCATCTTGCGTTCATTACAGTTTGTGCCTTTCAGAGCTTGCTCCCTCATGATGCTAAGCCCTACCACCCTAAACGCTAAGCAATAGACCCTCGACCCTGCACCGCCGACCAAAGGACGTTCAACACCCAAAGAACGTATTAGACCCTTACAGACCCAAGAAAGCCTACGTCCTAAGTTTACATCCTAAGCCCTAAACTCCGCTTTGAGGTTGCCTTTGAGCTTGGCGCTGACTTGGTCGCTGCTATGGAGAGCCAGCAGGCAACCTTCGCAGATTGCCCTGGGGGCTTAGCTTTCTATATGTTGTATGTAGGTAGGTATGTATGTATGTATGTTCGTATACATAACACACATACACACATGTGCATACATACATGTGTGTATGTTCGTGTGTTGCATTTGGGATCGGTTTTGTGGTATATAGGGTGTTGTGGGATGTTGCGGGGACGTACAGCGGATCAATTAGGTTTTCCTAGGAGTTTTGCATGTTTTTATGTTGGGTACGTTTGCGTTTTAAGGGTAGGGTCTCTGATTTTCGGCAGCGTAGAAAATACGGTCCCATAAGGCTTCCTTTAAGGGCTCCTTTTTGTGTTCTTATAAGGGTTCAAGGTAGGGGTCCGTTTAATAGCTCCCTATGTCTTCGTATGAACTTCTTCTGACAGGACCTGGGAACTTGCGAACATAGCCTGAATTTTTACAGTCACCTTAGTTACTAAGTCCCATGATCCTCGAAGTACGTACCCGCTATTGAGGACTATCGGGGTTCTATGAAGGGTACCTTCGGGGTCCACGGCTAACCCCAATCACTAATTCTCGAGACCCTGAATCCCTACAAACTGAGACCGTTCAGCCTCGACCCTAAACCCTACAAGCCCTGCGCCTTTAAACCCTAAACCCTATAAGCCCTGAGCCCGAAAAGCAGAGGTTGGGGCGGTGGATGGCATTTCTGAGCCTTCTTAAACTGCACCGCCTCCTCACGCCCGTAGTTCCCCCGAGCTGTAACCCTTGAAGGGGACCCTGTTATAGAACCCTGAAATACCCCTTAAAAGGATACCCTTTATAAGGAGACCCTTTTATAGAACCTTAAAAATACCTCTTCTAAAGGAACCTCCCCAAGATTCCTTTGAAGAGCCTGCAAAGGAACCTTCAGGAGATGCTGAGGCCCCTTATCATCTGGGTTATTCACGGTTTAGGGTTTAGGGTTTAGGGTTTCTTGTCAAAATTATGGTCCCTTCTTCGGGTCCCTAATATAATGCGGCACCTATTGTTTAGGGTACCTTAAAGGGACCCCTATTTCGACAACTACCCATCTAGATCCCTTACTGTAGCCCTTACAGAAGCTTTGTGGACCCTTTCGAAGAGCCCTGCTCTACTCATTGCGCCCCGAGTTCAGACCCTAGACCCTAAACTATACTACCCTCTGCCCTAGACCCTACAACTCCTATATTTCACTTCATGAGGTCGGTGCCACGTGGACGAATGCTCCTAGGTCGGCACGTTGGGTTTAGAGTACCGGGGCTGGCGCCAGGAGGGTGTAGGTTTCCTTTTAAATACGGAAGTTTAAACGACCCCTGTCGCGAAGTTCTATAAGGGTTGTTTGAAAGCTTAGCATAAACGTTCTATAAGGGCTTGCAGGGTCGAGAGGGTTCAGTTTCAGGATTTGGGGTCTAGGCTTCGGGATTTGCGGAGTCGTTTTGTTTTGTTGAGGCTTGTTGGTTCGAGGTTCCGCGGGCTTCGTTCAGCCCATATGAGAAAACGGCATTGATGAAGGTGGCACAGGAAACCACCAAATTACCCCACGATGCCTTTAAATTCAAGTCGAAGTTATCGGCATCGAGTGGGTGCGGGCGACTGCGGCAGAGGAGCACAGGCTTGCACAGCAGCGAGCTGCAGCCCCGTGAGAAAGGTTTTCGGCCACACAATGCTCATGAAATGTCATACATAGTGGAATGGGTCTCCCGCATGAATTGCCACCAGGAGATGGAGCGATGTTCTGGCAGTAGAGCCTGCTTTGTGAGGCCCGCCAGCTGCCAATGCTTGCAGTTTGTCGGCTTTTGAAAAACGTCTGAGTTTAGCAACCGTCTTCCAGCTCAGCCCTTTGTTGGTTTTCAACTGCAGCGAATCGCAGCCATGCGGTCGCTACGGTTGATGATATAAATTCTGCATTACCCCATAACAAGGAATATACCATATTTCCCATAGTTTAGGGTCCTTAAGGTAATGCAGGATTTCTATCATCAACAGTAGCACAAGGCAGCCCAGGGCCGCTTCGGTATCAACCGAAGAGAGGCGTACTGGAAGGAGTGTTGTCAGGCTCTGATGCAGTGGCCGCAGTGGGGCCTTTGGAGGAATGATCAACCAGTTTGAATTCGAACAAAATCCTGAAGACAGTCACTTGCAGGCCGTATCTATGGAGCATACCTGGTCTCTCAAAGTATGTGAAATAATCGCCTTTTCTATCGGTTCTGGGCCATTCTTTTACCTACTTTGGGGGTCGAGGTAAGCAGCATAAGACTTCCTCGGCATCCATCCTGGCCTTTCACGCGAAGCTGGCCGCTGGAGTTGGTGACATCCCGACTGCGTTTGGCCACTAAGACTTCTGAGGCCTCAACCCTCGACTCCTGACATATCAACACCCTGAGACTAAAACGCAGGCGCGTCGGACTACTTAGACCCCGTGACTGTCAGCGTAAAGCCCGGAATCCCAAACCTTTCCAAAGCCCTAAACCCTAAACCCTGACCGGTTCGAATTCTTGAAGTATACGACCTTAAACTGGGTCAATTCACCGGCATTCTGCCGGCCGTATGCCCTTTACCCAGATCCCCGGAAGGATCTATGAAGTGGAGCCTCGTAATTTGGCTCGAAACGACTAGAGGGTACTGTATAGGAACCCTCTTAAGATATCTACTTTTGAGACGTTCCCAGGGTTCTGTGTATAACCTTCACGATATACTGCACTCATTGATTCGCATACTGAGTCCCCTGATCCTCCAAGCAATCTGAGGCGGGTTCCGCGTACCACAATTACAGCTTGCTGGAGCGCTAGTTGAGGGCGTCAAAGAGTGGGGGGGGAGGGGTGTCTGTAAGGTTTAGGGTTTTGGGGCTTGAGGGTTAGGGGTTTAGGGTTTCAGGGCTCGCGAGGATGTTTTTGCAAGGGTTTCATGGAGTCAAATCAGACTGGGAGTTACGGATTCAGGGCGTTTTTCGGTTTTGGGGCAGAGGGGGTGTATATGCTCTACTTAAGGATTCTCGGGTCGGTAACCAGGGGTTTCAGGTGATCAAGGTTGTCTTCGGTTTTTGGGTTTAGTGCCCAAAGTTGCAGATCCGCAGGCGCAAGTCTATACCCGAAACCCTACACACTCGACACATGACTTTTTGGGGAGGGTGTGGTGTAAGCCCGAAGCACCGAGACATTTGCGCAGGAGGGGGGGAGGGTACCTCGAACCCAAAGACCTGAAGCATGAATGTTAAAAAAATCTAAAACGTAGGACCGGTGGAGGGTTCGGGGCTTATGCGTTAGGGTTTAGGACTGGTTTAGGGTTTTAGTTTGAGGGGTTTAAGGCTTAAAGTTTGGGGTTTGGGTATTATGCTGTATAGGCTTAAGGGTTTATAGGGGTGTAAGGTTTCAAGTTTATGGTTTGGGGTTTTGGGTTTCACAGTTCAGGGTCTTGTTGACTAGTTGGTAGTTGGAGGAGAGTGCAGCGATGTTGGCACTTGATGCCGTGCTCTTCTTCATCCTTTTTCTGCTCCTCGTCGTTCTTTAGCTTGAGGGTTTAGGGTTGTTCCAGGTATGTAGGTGTAGGGTTCAAAGGGGGTTTAGGTTCCAGGGTGTAGGGTTAGTCTCTGGGTTTATATAGGTTGAGGAATGGGGGCTTGTATGGTGTATCGGCACATGCATGGGTCTCGCATAAATACCGAAGCGTTTAGGGTTCAGGCTGAGTGTGGATGCCTTGGGGTCGGTTGGTTTCCAGTACAAATCCCTTGGCTCGAAGAGCTTGGCGCCCCTTGTGGCATGCAGCCAAACTCCCAATTACTTGCAGCTACTTGTGGGACCGCTTTCATAGCCTTATAGGGGTCGGAAGACTTCGTGTTAACATCCACTTAGCAGTCCCTGGCACAGTCAGTAGTGTTATACTTAATTACTTCAATATTATACCCCAAAGCCTTATTCCAATTGGGATGGGCCCTGCACTACCTGAAAGTATCCAGGGGGCTGCAGATGCCATGTCCGCGGTCATATCCAGAGGTTTCTACGCGGCCATACTCAAGCAGGATCCTCTGAAAGGCCAAAGCTATCAGACCTGATTCCACAAGCCTTCGCCCTACGCTCCTACAACCGTCAACCCTGAGCGCCTTCGCTTTGAACAAGCACGAAGTCTCAAGCCCGCAACAGGCGCAAGCCTTGCTTCTCCTTCTAGGACCTTCTCCATTTGGATTGCCCCAAACCCGAAGTTTTGAAGGCCCTGACCAACATGCATGGTGTATGCAGAACCCAGGGCTTCAGCCCCTCACCCGGTCCCTAAACTCCAAGCCCTGAACCCCAGACCCTAAGCCCTAGACTCTGAACCCTGGGCCCCTAGACTTTCTGAGGTACCTGGACCAGGTGCTACCTCGCGAGGCCTGCGGGGGTATTTGGCTTTGTCCTACTCTTAATATCATGACGACGACTGTTACTATGGCTCTGGCTGCCCGTGTGAGTACGGCTTTGGTTATGGTCATGCTTGTGGCTGTGGTTGCAGTTTCCATGGTGATGTTGTTGATGGCGGTGCTGATGATTACGTATCTACTACTACTACCACGACGCTGTTACTTTTGTAGGTATTGACGTGATCATCAAGCGGTCCTGACAAGCAAGGACTGTACTGCTCCTGGTTCCCTTGACGCCCCTCATGTTCTGAAACTCCCCGGTTGTGCCAAGAGTTGATGCAGAGCCGTCTTCGGAGTTCTGAACTGATAGATGTTCAAGGGTGCAGGGCTTTATAAGGTCTGGGGATTCTGGCAGTTGGTTAGTCAGTTACTTAACTAGAAAGTTTGGGTTCTTTTTGTGACAGTTAAGTCTTGTGTGTCTTGTTGTCGTAGTTCGAGGCTTGGCAAGGAGAGAGCTGCGCCTCTTGCCTTCCTATACCGATAGTCCTAAACCTCCCTAAATACCCAATATATGGACTAAAGAAAGTTAGGTATTCGATCCATGTGCCTCAGGGTTCCTCAGTACTAGCATGATGTTGTGCACCCCAAAGCCATATTCCAATTACATCGGGAGGGCGGGAGTTTGATCTACTGGACCTTTCTTGTCTTAAGACGTTTTGCGAAGTAGAGGGGGTACCGAAATGTGCGATTTATGGGACTGGGGGAATCGGGGCCTGTGTTCGACGAAACAACAACTAGGTCAAGTTTTCGTCCTACCGCAGGTATTAGACCATTGGCATTAGCAAACCCAAAAGAGCATTGTAGAATCCTTCTAGAACCCTTACTGTAGAACGCTGTACGCTTTGGGAAAACTCTACCCTAAACCTTCCTCAAACTCTAAACTCCAAACCTTAAACCCTGAAACCCCGAAACTCTAAACCCTGAAACCCCTTAACCCTTAATCCCGAAGCCCGAACCGAACCGAGAAAAGGTGGGGCTGCAGCGACCCTGGTACTTTCCTCTCTTGCCCTCCTACTGGAAGGCTGCTTCGCCATCGTTTCTTTTAGGATCTAAGAGTTTACGATCTCTGTTCGTTTGTTATTGTTGTTCTCAGGTTGCTGTTAAATTGAGTTGGGAGTTCTAGGGGTGTAAGGTGCAGGGGTGCGGGGTTAAGGAGTGTTTCGGGTTTAGATGTGTTGCGGCTGGGTCGGTGTAGGACCGGCGTCTCTGGGGTGTGGCTTCGGGGCTGTTGAGTTTCAGACTTTTCGGGAGCTTCTGCCAAATGCCGGAAGATATACCCAGAAACCAGAACACCCGCAGCTTCGGCTGGCAAAGTCGGGGTCTGAATCTCTAATTGTTCTCCAGGATTCCCTGCTGCTCGAATGATCCAAACGACCCAACACTTCGTCAATCTTCGTCATTTAGGCTTGGGGATATTAGGAACCTAGATTTTTGTATTCGGGGGAGGATATGGTGAGTCCTGGGGGGGTTGAGAATTCGGACTTCCGGATTGTGGGCTGATGGGACGCTTCATGAAGCCCGGGGTATAGTGCCCATAGCACGCCATAAACCTTTGTCAGGGCTAGCTCGTACCCTAAACCCTAAACCTTGGTTAGACTGGCACATCCCATCTCTTCCAGGTAGAGTCTACCTGGATCAGTACTCCCCAGTCCATACAGCCGTTTAGCATCAGGCCGAACCCCTAGTCTCTAAACCGTAAATCACTTGACCCATAGATCTCTAGCTCCCCTGAATCCCGAAGACCCTAATCCCAAACTCCCTCCCGACAACCTTACGAAGCCCTATAAAGCCCGAAAGAACCCCATGAAAACCTGATTCAAAGCACCACAAACCCTATGAAAGTAAATCCTCTCACCCCTAGACCCTAAACCCTAAACCCTAAACCCTAAACCCTAAACCCTAAACCCTAAACCCCTAAACCTGAACCTTCAACCCTAGACCCCCCCAAACCTCCAAACCCTAAACCTCTAAAACCCTTAACCCTCAGTTTCAACCTCCAAACACCAAAACCCATAAACCTTTCATCCGTGACCCTAAACCCCTAGACCCTAAGCCTCTAAACCCCCAAAACAATCAACCTTTCATTCTAAACCCTAAACCCCTAAACATTTCATCCTAAAGCCCTAAGCCCTAAACCCTTCATCCTAAAGCCTAAACCCTTATCTTAATCCTAAATTTCTTAAATCCTAACAGCCAAAGCCTCAGGAGTGCGTTGGGAAAGCCCCAGCTCCTCGCGTGCAAGCAGTTGCCGAAGAGGTGCCAGAGGTGGGGGCACGCGCTGACCCGTAGATACACTTTCTTACGGTTGATGATATAAATCCTGCATTACCCAGAATAAGGAATATGCCATAATTCCCATAGTTTAGGGTCCTTAAAATGATGCAGGATTTATATCATCAACCGTAGTAGTAGGGTCTTTTTTAGGGCCTTAAAGGGATCTAGAAGGGTTTCTAGAGGGCTTCTACGAGGGCCTACCCTTAGTCGCTGAGCAGGTAACCTTTAACCCTTTGAGGTTCATACAACCCTACCATAATTGAAAAGCTGAATCGTTTTGGGCTAGGGTTTTACTCAGCCCTTGAGCTTTAGGGGTTTGAGGGATCCCCAAGACTCTAAGACTCTAAGCCCTCAAACCCAAACCCCAACAGTGAATCCCGAAAACCCTGAAACCCGGAAACCGAAGCCCCCAGGTTGAATGCTGAGGGGCTCCTTAAAGGGATCTATAAGGGTTCTATACAGGATTTAGGGTTGGGAGTTTCAAGAAAGATAGGGCAGTCTTCCGATCCACGAACTCGTGGGTTTAGGGTTTAGAGTTTAGGGTTTCGGTCTTCCGATCCGGACAGTCAGCATTAACGCCTGGAATTCGGGCTTTAGGGTTTCGGAGGCCTCAAAAGGTGGGATGAAGGTAGGTAGGATGAAGGATCCCTTAGTTAAGGGCTCTTAATTGGGAATATCCCACCTACCTTCATCCCACCTTTGGAGCCCTTTGAAGGTTTCGGAGGTGCAGGTGATAGGGTGTTAAGACACAGGTTGATAGTTTTCAGTGGCTCGAGTGTCGGCAAGCCTGCCATGCACCAGATCTCCGCCAAACAGCTGGGACCCTAATCTGGAACCTATAGTTTCGGTGTTTATACCCGCAACATGGACATTCTGCGAACATGTTAGGGTGTTCACTCCAGTTTACAAACCCCTAGAAACCTATAAGCAAACACAACCTGAAACCTGCATCCAACGCGGAGGCATAGTTATACACAACCCGACTTGGACGACTCATGATGCTCGGTTCAGTGACTCTGTGTATTAGCATTAGTGTTATTATCGACTACCATTATTTCTTATTCCAACTATCAGCAGACTTGTTATCATTCTACGATTAGGTTCATAAGTGTTTCTTTTTATTTTACTATTCCTATGCCAAGTAACTATTATGTGCACCCTCTGGCAGTCGAATGCGCTGGTCGAGCAGGACATCGGAGAGGTGCCGCCGAGAGCTATGCGACTTAGGTCGTTTTGGGCATGAAGGGGTTTAGAGTTTAGGGCTTCAAGGGGTTCAGGGTTTAGGGTTATGGTTGATGGCTTAGCGCTTTAAGGGGTTCGTTCACGGTAGCAGGCTTTGCCGACGTACGATTTGTTCTCCAAGCTGAAATGGAAGTAGGCCTTCACTAAGCGCAACGAACAGAAGATGGTGAGAGGCGACCGCATCCCCCCCTACAATTTCCAATCTAACCCTAAACCATCTAAATCTAAACCCCAGTAATACATCCCGAAACCCGGAAGCAACAGAACGAGCCTGCTCGACTGATTCGTGCTTCGTGCAGAGGCAGCATCGATGATGCCCGGCACTTAGGCTTTTGGAGCCGCGTCTTCTTTTGTCTGCAGATCCTACACCTTAGCCAGGGCTGTTGGACGGTTAAACTTACCCTAAGGCTCCATGTGCCCATATAGTATATACTTAGGGATTAAGGGGTTCCTATATTGGTACTTTAGGGTATAAGTATATACTATATGGCTACATGGAGGCTTCGGGTTAATAACTTAAGGCTTCGAGTTGCAGGTTCCAGGTTGGGGGCTTAGATGTATGTAAAGTAGCGTATAAGTGTGCTAGAAAATGCTACCCCAAAACACTGCTCTAAGCATTAATGCCGGTAGGTCTCTCGTTTTATGACCCTAAACCCTAACCTCCTAAACCCTAAACCCTAAACCTTATGATCTCAAGCGTTACGCCTTAGGCCCTGCAGTGCATCCTAATCCCAAGCCCTCTACATGGCGCTCTCTTGGGTTGCGAACCTTACAGCCCGAGGCCTGGTAGAAAACTTATGATGTCTGCCGAGGAACCTTGAAAGATCCTTTCTCTGGAATACTTGTTGAAATAAATCGTGCCCTTTAGCGGAGCCCTTAAAAGACACCAGAACATGGGGAAATGTCTTTGCACTGTGGAAGAAGTGACAGACGTGGGCTGCCGTCTTGGTGGGGGGCATGTAATCCGTAGGTAAGGGTTCAGAGTCCCCCTAAACCCTCAACCCTAAACCCTAAACCCTAAACTGAACCGTAATTGATTTCTAAGCCTTGAGCCTCAAACTTGACAAATACCCCCCATTCGGAGCCTGAAGCCCCCGCCCCTAAACCCTAAACCCCCCACCCCCTCCCAAGACCACAGCCCTTCCTTTAAAGGAACCTTGTTGAATTCTCATCATTCCATATGAAACCTATGACACCGATCCCTCTTCAAGGAGCCGTCCCAGGAACCCGTTCACAAACCCTTTAAGCGTAACATGGAGCATTGGAACCAAAGGAGCCTTGTAGAGGAATCCCGGACCCTATAGCACCCCTTCGGGTTCCTTTGATAATTATGGTATAATTTCGTGCACACCCCAAAACCCTAATTCCAACCCTGAACCATCAACCCTGAACCCTGGACGATCATAAAGTCTAAAGGCGGTTAAAGCACCCCTAAACCCCTTGAGGGCACGAAGTGGACAGACGGTCGAACTTCGGAAGCTCTCGATGCTTGGAAGTCGGAGAAGAAGGGCTAGCGTTTAAGGTTTAAGTTTAAGTAGGCGACGTGTATATGTAGTTACATAGTTCCCAGTCTTTGTGTAAGGTTTAAGTTTTGGAGGATTTAGGGCTTGGGTTTTCAGGGTCATTGGGGCCTTGGCTTTGGGGTATTTTGTAGGGTAGGTAACCCGAGCGTAATTGAGGTAGTATCAACCCTGCAGGCTCTTGAAAGTCCCTATAAGCCCCTTGCCAAACTCTGTCAAGCCCTCATCAAGCCTCTTCGACCCTATGAGATGCGGGGTGTAGGGTTCAGGGCTAGCGTTCAGGGTGAACCCAAAATTTAACCCTAAAATCCCGAAAGGCTCGAACATGCCAGGCTCGAAGCCCCAAGCCCGACACTGTAAACCCGAAGCCCTCAAACCCAAAGCCTCGTAGCCAAAGCTCTAAACATACCGGCGACGAATAAGGGTTTGAGGTTTCAGGGTTTTGTCCAACCCAGAGCACAGACCGGCAGCCTCTTTGCAAGGCTTAGGCGTTGTGGGTAGTGCCGAAACAAGAGGCGTGCACTTAGACCTTGACTTCCAGTTCCGTTTTGTGGATAACTCACCGAAACCCTAAGGCCTTGCAGACCCTTCCCGCAGGCCCAGTAAGACCCAAAGACCTTTCAAAGGGCGGCGTCTAAGCTCACAGCCCTCGTATTTGGGTCTAAAACCCTCAACCCTATATCCTAAGGGCCTAAAGCTGTAATGGGCCCACAGACCTTCGCCCCTAAACCGACTCTACCGGATCTTCGGGCTCTACGATCAAGGGCTACATATTCAATAATTATGTCCTCTTAGTCTTAGAGGGTCTAGGTTTAGGGGTTTAGGGTTTAGGGGTCCTCGTACACTACAACATACGACAACATCACAACACTCCATTCTAAGAGTTGCTAGGCACCCATATCACCAGCCTACCCCGAGTGGGAAACAAGCGTGGGGGTTGTGAAGTCAATGCAAAAGAGTAGCGGAAGCTGCGCTTGCTAATGTGTTTTAAAAGTTGTGGGTTGGGGTTTCTAGGCCCTTCTAGAAAAAGTTTCAGTATCGTATATTTATGTCTTGCTGAAGGCATCACAGCTACAGTGTCAGAGGGGCCTCCGTCAACGGCTTAGCTCATGGTACGGGTGTCTTAGTGCATTCTGAAGATCCTATAGCATCTATGCTGAGAAATGGGTGCGGGATCATGATTCCAAGCAAAACTCCAGCAACAGGTCAGCAACAACGGATGAATGTCGAGTCCTGAATCGTCAGGAATCGTCTTCCCTCATAGCCCCTATATGTCCTTACATGTGTACGTTAGTATTAGTTCTGAGACTGTCAGTTTTCATCTTATACCCCAGAGTTGTGTTCCGCCCATCAAAGAAACCGTTCTCAATGCCCCAATGCGTCTTTACCAGAAATGTGAGCGGTGAGCTCCCCAACCTCAACCCGAGTCTTCATGAAAGCAAAGCCCTCGACCCTAAAAGGGTTCAGGGATTAGGGTTTCGGCCTCCAACCCTCCAAAAAAATCATAAGCCCCCTCAGGCTTCGAACTACGACTCCCCCAACCGCCTGAGAAGCCCAGGAAAAGCTATGGCTCACTGATCCTCCGATGGATTCTGTTGTTGGACTTGGGGTTTGGGGGTTTCGGTTTTGGGTTCCAGGGATTAGCTTTGGGATTTGGGGCTTTGGGTTTGGAGTCCTTTTCGCAGATTCGGGAGAGATCTCGGCTATGAAAAAATTTCACCCTAAAACCCAAAACAGCAACCCTGAGCCTCCAAAAGCCTAAGCCCTAAACCCGGAGCCATAGACTCTAAACCCCGTGCCCTAAACCCACAGCCCCAAAACCTAAAGCCAAAGTAGGCCACATAGAACCAGGAGCTGCGCTGGGTGTGAAAGGTTTAGGAATTGGAGCTTTTGGGTGTAGGGGTCTGAACCCCGAACCCTGGAAAGCCTTAACCCTGAACCCTTACAAAACCTGGACCCTCAACGGTTCGTGATTTACTCTATCCAAGGGCTCGAATTTCCAGAAGGAAGCCAGCATGACGTGGACGAATGCAGAGCTACGCTAAACCAAATCCGCCCTAAACCCCAAAACCAGTAAATCTAGCATGGTTTAGAGTTTTGGGACTTAATTTGTGTTTTGCATGTGGTTTCAGGATGTTTGAAGCCTTAGGTTTCGGGCTTTGGGTTTAAAGCTTAGGGGGATTTCGGCGGTGTTCTCCAGCACCCCAGGTCAAACGGTCTAGTCGCATGGAGGGAGTATTAACCCAGGGGATTAAGGCTTTGGGTTTGGAGTTCCAGGCGGCTTAATGGGCCCTAGACACTGAACCAACAATTGGGTGGTTGTCAAAAATGTGGTCCCTTTTGGGGTCCCGTTTATAGTACGGCACCTAATGTTTGAGGTACCCGAAATGGGGCCCGATTTTTGACAACTACCCAACTGTAAACAGCAGAGTTCAAGATTTAGGGTCCACTTGGAGGCGATGTAGCAAGTAGAGCTATGTAGGCCGTTACCGTGATGATGGCTACACTCCGGCCTGCGAATATGCAGTAAGTGAACGGTGGTAACGATAAGGATAACAAGTGCAGTGAAGAGTTATTTGCCACTTGGAAAATTTATCAATTGAGAAATGCCTTTCCTGAGCATGCGACAGTAATTGTCGGCAGGCTATGGATGCGCCGAAGAAGTTTCCTATGGAAGACTTCCTCAAGTCCATCAAGCAGATGCGCCGAACTTTCGACATCAAGGTCAGTGACATCCCCACAGTGAAAGTTCCGCATCGCGCGAAGGATCCATTCCTGGCGCCATGGCTCCGGACGCTCCACGTCCAGACTTTTGGAAACAGCTGGCTTCGCGAAGAAGGTGTGGTACCTGTTGATGATATAAATCTTGCATTACCTTTAGGACCCTAGACCATGGGAATTATGGTATACTCCTTAGTATGGGCAATGCAGGATTTATATCATCAAACGTACTGGCGATGCCACATCTTCAACACATCTGCCTGATCCATGAGTAGGCATACCTTGGTTGCTTGCGGGATGTTGATGTATACCCCAATGTAGAAATACAACATGGCCATTGCCACAAAAGAGTTTATAATAGCTTTACCTCAGCCCTTTGAGCTACAGCTATACACCCTAAATCCTGAATCCGAGGCCCTCTACATTTTTGAACCACGAGCAGCCAATCGCCTGAGGCTGGCTGTGTTGAATGTAACAAAACTACGCAACTCAGCCACCACACCATCTACACGCAGCCGCGCCGCTGCAGGAATAAACCTGAAACTCAAGCAAACTCTAACCCCTAAACCCTAAACCTAAAGCCTAAAGGTCCTAAACTGTCGACCCTGAGCCCTAAACCATAAGCCATTTTATCGGATGGTTTCCCTTCGGGGATCATCCGATAAAGTTGGAACGATACAGAGAAGACTGGCATGGCCCCTGCGCCAGGATGACACGCACAAATCGAGAAGTGTACCAAGTTCTTGCGTAAACAAACCCTATATAAGCCCCTTGCAAAACCCATAAACCCTAAACCCTAAACCCCTAAACCTAAGCCTTAAACCCGAAACCCGAAGACCCAGGCCCTGGAAGCCAAAGGACCTCAGCCAAGTCATGTTTTGCTGTAATAAACTCACTCCAATCGTTAGGTCCTGATGCTAACCCCCACGAGTAACCCATAAACCTTACATGATGCTTCCTTTAAACCGTATGTTAAGCCTTACACCCCAAACCCCCTACACTCTAAACCCCCAACCCGAAAATCTTCAACCGTAAACCCTAAGCCCCAATCACTCCTTAAGCCTTTTTACGGCCAAGGAAAGCTGTGCAAAACTTGGACCTCGCAGTGGGCCAAGTTTTTCGATAGATGTAATTTACCTCGGGGTCCTAAAGATTTAGCAGTTACGGTTTAAGGTTTTAGGGTGTAGAGCTTGGGGCTCAGCTCTTCGATAGATGCAATGGCCCTTAAGCAGTATGGGTTCCTTCAAGGGCTGCTTTAAGGGCTCCTTTAAGGGCTACTGCAAGGCTTATTCTGGGGATCCTCGTCTGCGATAGATGTACTTTACCTAAGGGCCCTAAGGGATATGAGGATTCTGAACGGGCAAGGGGTTTTCGAAAAGGGGCTAAGGTGGCCAAGGATAGGAACTTGGGAAAAGGGTTCCGTAAGACAGTTGGTTGTGCTCGGCACCCCTGCAGAAAGCTCTAAACCCTAAACCCCCAACCCCCTAAGCCCTAAACCCCTAAACCCCTAAACCCTAAACCCTGAATCTAATTCCTAAACCCCTCAACCCTAAACCCTGAATCCTAATTGAAATCCTAAACCCTAAACCCTAAATCCTAATTATATCCTAAACCCTAAACCCTAAATCCTAACTAAATCCTACACCCTAAATCCTAATTAAATCCTAAACCCTAAACCCCGAACCGTTTCAGGTCATGTATCAAGGCGAGGTCTTCGCTCTCCTGGGCCACAACGGTGCAGGCTCTCCGGCTCCAGGGAGCCGCGGAGTTCGGCGGGCTGCTTTTGGCTGCTTTGGGGGTTGCTTTAAGGGATCCTTTAGAGGGATCCTGAAAGGGTTCATGAAGGGTTCCCTTGAGGGAGCCTTTAAGGTTCGGGTTTAGGGGCTGCTATTACCAAAGCCATCTGTTTTTTTGTAGTAGGGTTCCTAAAGCAACTACATCTTAGGTGTCATAATCAGCACATAGAAAAGGTAGTCTGTGCTTTTGGCTTTTGTGGGGGTTCGGGTGTAGGGTTTAGGGTGTCAGGGGATTTTTTGGGTGTCTTTTGGGCCAGATAGAACGATTCCTCGGCTGCTTTTCTATGCCTCTCGGAGGTGCTGCAGCCATGTACGGTGGAGCTGAATATCTGTGAGCTTTGCAAACTGTAACTGGAATCTGGGTTTCAGGGGGCTTCATTTTGTTGTCTCGCGACTCTAGACTCTAGAGGAAAGTCGGTCCTTGGGTGTATGCTGATGGAAAAAATCGCATAAAATTCCTGCCGCCTGTACCCCTAGGCCCTAGACTGCAAGCCACTTTTCTGGAAGCTAGGCCCTTGTTAGCAGCAGTGTGTAATTGCCGATGACAGACCCGCAGCCCCTTAACACACAGCCTCGTGACCTCAACCTTACCTTGAACTACCTAAATCTGCCGTTTTGTAGGGTCCCGATTCTTACCTTTGGTTAGTAGGAATGGAAGAATGGTAGTAATAGTAGTTATCGTTGTACCCCATGCCTCCATTCCCTACTAACCAAAGGTAAGGATTAGGTTATGGTTTACAATCAGAACAAGCCCTGCGCAAAACCAAGCCCCAGGAGTAGGCTGAGCTGCTTGGAGCTGCAGCACCAGCTACCCCAAGACCCTAACCCTTGAGGTTTTAGGGCTATTAAACGGCTATTAGGGATTCGGGAGGGTTTAGGGAAAAGAGTATAGAACCCCAACCCCCTAGAGTTTAGGGTGTACTATAAGACCCTCAGCTTTAGGGCTTGTAGGGCATGGGGACAAGGGGAAAGAACCCCAATCTAGAAGGCTTCGGGTTTGGGGCTTAGGGTCTTAATATAGGGGCCTTAATAATTAGAACAGGGCTTTGGGGCTCATTATACTATAATTTTGCCTAACCCTAAACCCTAAACCCTAAACCCTAAACCCTAAACCCATAGGGTCTCGCGTCTAAGCCCCGAGCCCGAAAGGCAAGACCACGACGCTTCAGATGCTCTGCGGCCTGAACCACCCGACCTCGGGGGTGGTGGGGGCCCCACACAAGGACTTTACTTACAGACCTTCATAGCTGGGTAGTAGAGTAACGAGTAGGTCACCTTTACCGATTTTGGTGCATTATGATCCTTCTCACATCCCCCACGCAAATCTTGAGTTCCGCCATAATACCCGGCAATTAAGACAAGGTTTCGGTTAAGGGTTCGTTAAAATGGGTTCTGTAATGAGGGCATAGGAGATTCCTTATAGGTTCCGTAGTATAATAAAGCGCTAAGGAACAGTGTTGATAGCTATTAGTCTTCTGTACTTGCGTTTCTGCTTGAGGTTTTGAGTTTAGGGTTCCTTCAACGCGGAGAGCTTTAGGAACTAGTTAGATTACTTACAAACTAGGTTGGGGGTTTCGGGTTTAGGGTTCAGGGAGTAGCTTTAGGGGTTCAGTTTTTAGGGGAGGTTAGGGCTTTCAGGTCCTAGGGTTCTGTTTGGTGCGATTCAGTATTTTGCAGTTGAGGGTGGTTTCTGCTCTGGTTTCTTTGCTTGATGCGTTCTCCTTCAGCTTAATGTAGACGCGTAGAGTGATAGTAAGGTAACTATAGAAGCATCTAGTATACCCCAAGCCTTTCTGAAGGGCTCCTTCTGACAGGGTTTGCCCTCGATTTAGGCTTTCGGGTTTAGCGGTTGGGGTTAGGCTTTAGGTTCTGGGCTTGTGGGTTCAGGGTTTGGAGCTCGCAGCTTTAAGCTAACCACATAAGGAACAGCCAGAAATGCACTCGTGCATTGCTGCTTCAGTTGCCCCGAACCGAGCCGCTCGGAGATGCTTGGGGGGAAGTGGGTTGACGGCCGCAGTCACGTCTGTGGGCCAGTGTCCTCCTCCTCCTCCTCCTCCTCGTCCTAAGCCTTAGACCCTAAATCCAAGCCCTCCTTAAACTCTCGACCGCAACTACCCTTAGACATGAAGCCCAGCAGAAGACCCTCAACAACGAATGACAGAACAAAAGGCCCCACAACAGACCGCGACAAGACGAAGAACACAACAGCACAGAGACAGATTGGCTATGTCCTATAAACCATAAACCATCAACTCAAAATCCGAAGCTCTCAACCCTAAGCCGTTGTGCCACCGCATATCGCCAACGCAACGCAACCGTCCTTTTGAGGTCTCCGTCTTCGGCCACGTGGCTGTCGAGTGTCCTGCCGAGGCCCGGTTTTGGTTCAAGGGTGTGTTTGAAGGGTCTCTGTTAGAAGCTGCCCCCACCCTGTAATAGTGGTATAATAGGAATATAATAGGGCCCTAATATAATCCTATACAATCCTTATGGTCACTATTACAGGGTGGGGGCAGCTTCTAAGGTCTCTGAAAGGAATTGCATGGGGGGCTTCTCTAAGGGGTTGGATGAGGGATTGCCTGAACTCTACACAATCTGATTTTGTAGATGCTTTTTGTTGGTGGGGTTTCCTTGGGCGTGTTAAAAACAGAGACAATACGTTTTTGGATGATGACGGCTGAAGCCATGATTCAGGAGCTGAGTTTGTCCTGTTTTCAGAGTTTAGGAGTTTGGAAGGCTAGAGCTTGGGCCTTTGGGTCGTGGCCACCATTACCATTTCATGGACCAAGGTCCGGCCTTGGTATTAGCAAAAGTACTATAGTATTAATATCAATAGCAGAATAGTCATATTAGTAATAGTCACAAATCACAAAACAAGAAATGAGAAGAATATTAAGGTGCAAGAGAGCCCTCTGGCCGCAAGACCATCTAGTAGCTCTCGGTGCCTTCTACGGTTGTGTGCATTCCGTGGCTGGTGTAGGATGCTGTAGGGGTCAGGAAGTTGATACTTGGGGATTTGGCTTGAGTTCGCTTGCTTGGAGGTTTGAGGTTGACGACTGTGATGCCCTCAGGTTGATGTGCCTGCACCCGGACATGCATCCAAGCGCATTTCCCCAAATGAAACTGGACAGAGTCGGACAGAGCGGACTCACCGCACTCATATCGAAAATCCAAACGGCGTTGCACGGCATTGGATCTGTTAAGACGGTTTTCTGCATGTCTGTAAGAAAAGAAATGCGTGCATCGAGCCCTGCCGATGTCACAGCTCGACCCTCAACCGCATAGTCCTTAATTCAACCCTAAAGCTTCAGCCGCCAAAACCCTAAACCGTTCACAGCTGCAGGTGCAGCGACTGCTGGGCGTGTGCCCGCAGCATGACGTCCTCTGGGAGGAACTGTCCTGCGAGGACACACCGGATCCAAAGCTCTCAAACCTAGGTGCTGATATAGGGGCCTCAACAATTCGAATGGGGTTTTGCGGTATACAAAAGTATAACTGCAATAAGCAACCCGAAACCCTGAAACCTAAACCTTCCTGTGGCCTTCCTAGAGGTTGCGTGAGCTGCGGATGGGACAAGGGGCCCTTTCAAACAAGCCTTCAGCACTAAACCCTTCAAGCCCTACAAGCCCTGTGCAATGCTCCCTAAACCCTATACAAGCCCTATATAAGGCCCCCTAAACCCTATAAGCCCTGCAAGCCCTACACAAGGCTCCCCAAACCCTAAGCCCTTATACAAGCCCTATCAAACCGAAACCCTTGGGATCCCTTGTTTCTTGGGTGCCAGAGCTTGGGAGTTCGGAGAGGCCGAGGGTTTCATGCTTTAGGGTTTAGGGGTGTCGGACTGGCGTAGGATTTAGGATTTGGGGGTGAGGGGTTCGGGTTTAGAGTTGAGGTTGGTGTTCGAGGTTTCTGTGCATCTCACATTGGTACAGCGTGCAAGTCTTTTACTAGCTGAATAAGTACTGTCCTGCCACACCTAAAGGTTACGCAGCTTAAGGGTCCAAGTGCCCAAATAGTAAGGTGCTACAGTGCCAGAGGAGCGATTCTGAATTTAGTATTCGGGACCTATAAATAAAAGCCTCCTATTTGGGTAGTCGCACTCTCTGACTTAGCTCTACTCTACTCTCGGCTAGGGGACTTAGCACAACCAAAATCATGTAGCAGTGACAAAGGAGCACCTGCAGCTGTTCGCGGGCTTCAAGGGCGTGGCAAAGCAGGCCGGCGACTACCTCCGGGTTGGATTGTATCCGAGCTTTAATTCGAGGTGCCCGTTTCATAGGGGCGTGTGCCCCAATTCCAGACCCAGAGATGCAACAGAACATAGAATAGCGGGATGTTTCAAGTTCCTTGAGGAAGGTGTTGAACGTATCCCGTCTGCAATGAGAAGATAGAAGGTTGGTGGAAGAGAGCGATCCCTTACACCCGCAACCTTTGTAGAATACACAGACCTTGAGACGTATCCAAATTAAGAGCAGAACTCGAGAAGGCACAGAATGAAGCCTACTCGCAGTTGTCTGGCAGAAGTGCATTCAAGCTGAGGGTTTAGGGTTTATGGTTTAGGGTTAATTAATGGTAAACCATCCCAACCCTAGACCCTAAGCCCTGCCCCGCCAAACCCGGACGCCCCACAGCCCTCAATCCTTAACGGAGCTGCAGCTACTTCGACTCTGCCCTAAACCCTAAGCCCCGCACATTGAACCCCTAATCATTAATCACTGCATGAACCCCACGGAGATGCGGAGGCCTTGACCCAACCTGCAGAGCTACAGAGCTCCAGAGCGCCCACATCGCCCCCTCGAACCCCCAGCCCCAGAGCCTTAATGCCGTTAACTCCAAACGCACAAAACAGAGCCGTAAGCCTAACCGAACCAAACCATAATACCGAGTCTTATTGTGTACCTCAGACTGTGTATGCAGACTAGACCCCAAACACCCTACCAGGCATCGCATAAACGTCCTTGAACACCCCTAAACCCCAACTACCTGTGACCTGTGACCCCAAACCCTACAAAATAGTAGGTTATGACTTTTGCTCAGAGGATCTAACCCCTAAAACGATAGGTTTTTGGGTCCCCAACTTTCGGCCCTCACCGATTTTTTCTCCGCATGCGCTGCCTGCGCTGCGAGGAGGTGGATGGCGAAGTCGCCTCCACCTTGGAACGTGTGGGCCTCCAGAAGGCCAGCGAGCTGTTTTGCTTTTGGTTTGGGGTCTTGTTTTTTTCGGTTCGGGCATGTAAAGTTTAAGTGTTAAAGTCGTGTTGGTGTTTAGAGTATTCAAGTTGTGTTTCGAGTTTGATTTGGCTTGCTTTGTTTTGTTGTCTCGCGGAGTGTTGTGCTATTTTGTTTCTGCGCCGTGTGCTGCCGTGGTAATTACCTCTTAAAGAGTTTCGGGCAAACCCCGATATCCCTAACTTAAACCCTAAGCCCTTGAAGCATCCCGAAACCCTAAAGCCAAGACCCTTAAACGGAGCCCTAGGCTACAGACCCGACAGGCCGGTGCGTCCGCTGTGCACGCGGGAAAGCTCAGTGGCGGCATGAAGCGGAAGCTGAGCTTGGGCCGGGGGCCTCTGCGGGGGGCTGATCGGTTGTAGAGTTTACCTTGACCCTGAAAAACCTGCCTGTTTCGGGTTCCTTACTATGATTTCCTTATATAAGTCCTTAATTAACCGGGTCAAGGTAGGTCTTTCATTATTTTGCAGAGGTGGGGGGATGGGGGTGAAATTCTTTTTTGGGTGGTGTGCCAGGGGTATGTCCTAGCTTTTATTGTAGCTTTCGAGGCTTTCGGAAGGCCTCTTTGCCTCTTGCAAGTCTGACTGTTGAGGTCTTTTCGGGCTCATGATCTAATATAGGGACCAGAACTGTCCTCTACAATACCCCAAAACCCTATTCTACTTACCATTTACCCCTATACTATGGGTTTGCAAACCCTAAACAAAACCGGGGTTAGGATTTCGTGCTTGGGGGCGGCAGAGGAGCTTGGGATCGGCGTTGAGGGTTTGCGACCCCCCAAGCGATGGTGATGGCAGGCTTCGCTGTGGTTCCTGATCACCAAATCTTACCGGGCATGATGACGACGATGATGATGGTGACAATGAAGAGGAAGAGGAGGAGGATGGCAGTCGGTTGCACGAGAAAGCCGTGTTCCTGTATTGGGAGGGATGAAAACATCTGCTTTTCAGTTTGTCTCAAACTGCTTCGAGGGCCGATCTTGCCTATAACTACTGGATGTTTCCATCCTGACAAAGCCCAAAACCAATGCTTTCATGCCAGTTGAAGATGCTCGAAAGCACTAGGGCTTGCCATGCATCCTGCAAAGTTTTTGATAAGTCTGCAAGTTCAACCAAGAAGGGTTTGGGTCAAGTTACAGTTTAAGACCCTCCACCTCCAAAACGTAAAGCCTGAACCCTAAACCCAAAGCTCCCAACCCTCAGCCCTTATTCTACCCACAGTATCCCCAAAACCCTGCTGGTATCCTTATAACCCTTAAAGGTTCCGTCCCCAAATCCTAAACTTGGACCCCTGCAGAGGCCCCGGATCCTAAAACCCGTGAATCTTGGGCTCTCATCTGAAGGCATTGCCTTCATTGGCGGCTCCAGACTCGTGGTGCTGGATGAGCCCACGTCTGGCCTGGCTCGGGCCCAAGGTTTTAGAGTTTAGGGTTTAGAGCTCGTGTTTAGGGTATGAAGTTGTAGGATTGGGGCTTGGGGTTCAGGGCGGGGTACCCTTGCATTCAGTATGGTCAAGATGTAGCGCTTCCGCTGAAATTTTGCCGTCAGGTAGTTACCATTGCACTTCTTTGTTTACCGCGTTGTTGAAGGCATACGATGTATGAGGAAACTGCCTAAACCCTAAATCTTGCAGATTAAGTCTGACATCCCAACCCAATCGCTGAACCCTCCAAACCAAACCTCATAGCCCTATTCCAAAACCCTAAGGCAAGTGCGAGGCCTTTATGCGGGGTCCTCTTCGAACCTTACGGTTCCAAAGGAGTCTAGTACAGAATCTTGCAAATTACTTGGAGAATCAGGAGATTGTACTTAGGAAGTAAGGTTAAAAGTTACAAGTACCTCAATGAGGGTCATAGGTTTTTTTAACATATTACAGTATTATATACCTACAGTTACCTTATTCGTAGCCCCAGTCAATAAGTCCTATGATCCTCAATTTAGCAACCAGTATATTTCGAGTAGGGTTGTGCTGTTGATATGCTAGTTACAGTCATCTCAAGCAACCTCACTCAAAAAGACCCTATATAAGCACCCTGGTCCTGATGGTTCTGGCCGGTGCCCGCTCTGAGATAAGTTCTAAACTACTATACCGGAATTGTGGCACCTGTTTTGGCCAGCCTACTTCTTCGTTTAAAGCCCTGAAGCCCTAACCTTAAACCGGAAGACCATGAACCCCTACTCACTCCTGCCAACCGTAAGTTCGCACTAAACCAAGAAAGCCAAGAAGCCCTATACCCTAAGCAGCCGTAAGTCCAAAAATCCTAAAGTAAGACCTCAAGCCCCTAAACCCGAGCAGAAGACTTTTGTTCTCACTTTAAACGACATTTTTGAAGCTCATGACACACGGCCAGGATCCCTTTTCTCGCCGCAGCGTCTGGGAGCTTCTTCGCTCCATGAAGTTCGGGGCCCAACTTCTCAGACTTTTCGGGTCCAACCAACATAGAAGCCTTGTTAATTAACAGAAAGGGTTTGCGTACGTACCACAATCATACTGAATTGGCAATTATGAAGTTCTATATTCCAAGCTCATGTTCAATCAGGGCTTTAACGTGGATCGTAGTAGGATAAGTGTAGCCTCATTTAGGCCTCGATTTTACGATTTTTCCGAGTGACCTGATATCCACAGCCTTGGCGGCCAATGTAGAGACCTTGATTACTTGGAACAGGTTTGTCGGGGCACATTTTACTGTAACTCCTAGTAAGGAAGCCCCAAAACCCTATTCTAATTATCATGGCCCCTACACTCAACGTTCCTGAGATGCGCAAGACATCTGTCGCTCTGCTCGCCACAGACGCCGGTCCGCGCACACCCACGAACCCTCTCCTAATCATTTTAAGGCCCCTTTGAGACACCCAAGGGATCTCATTTGCCGTCTTCTAAAGGTTTTTTAACGTACCAAAAACAATGAAGTCTCAGGTCTTTGGTCTCTTTTGGGTACCAAAAACCGGTATTGACGAACAACTTTTCAAGTGAGCTTTTATCCAGTTCGGAAGGCTACGAGGCTTCGAGTTTGGGGCTGTCGGTGTTCTGAGCTTATGCGCTCAAAGGTGTCGGGCTATGGGCTGGTAGGGTTTCGGTTGTTCAGGCTTCGGCGTGGAGTGCATAAGTCAAACCCGAAACCGCTTAAATCCTGAAACCCCAAGCCCTAAACCTAAAACTGAACGCTGCCTTTGCCAGGCACGGTCGAGTCACCGCGACTTTGCAGCACACACGGATAGATACGGCTGAGACGACTTGGGTGGCCACACCCTACAAGCAAGTCTAGTTCAATACAAGCCCCAAACTTCGGATATCACGCGGAAGCTTTCTGGGGAGTCCTGTTTCTTGACTTGTAAACATGAGGCTCTGGTCGAGATCGACCACGAGGTATAGGTTTGGTTTGGGAGACTTTGTGAGGAGGTCGGCCACCGCGAATCGAAGGCTGACAGACTTAGGGAAGGCCGAGTAACTTCATAGTAACATTCTTTTGTTATAGTGTACCCCCCAAAGTCTTGTCTAGTTGGCCCCTATTTTATAGACACGAGGTTTGGGGTTGATTCTGCAGTGGTTCAGGAGCACCCAATCGAAAATTTCGTAACAATCGTAGACTGTGCTTGCAAATTGCGAGGCAGCTGAGGTGCTGGAGTAAATCCTGAGCGCTTGAGTGTCCCAGCACATGCTCAAACTCCAATCCCAACATAGAAGCCCTCAACCCTAAACCGATACAGTGGCCTGAATCATCCGCACCTTACGTTCGTAACACACTGATCGTTTAGTACAGCACAACGACACCCGCATCAGATAAGGAGCCCTTCTGTCACCCCAAAAACTCCGGCTGGGCAGAGAACAGATACTACTCCATCCATTTTTGAAATTCTGAAGCCCAACCATTTTTGAAATTCTGAAGCCCAAAGTCCCGGAACAACGACTTAAATCCCGACACCCTGAGAGCTTGAAATTCTTAAACCTTATGCCTTATGCCGTAGTCCCTGAAGACCGCAACTGACTGAGACGCAGGTGCTGTCCACGCACTACATGGACGAGGTGAGCTGAAAGTATCATGGGACCCAGAAGCTATTGTTCTGAATGTGCACAGTAGCTGTAGTTACAATCGCGTGTAACCCCAATGATGTGCCTACCAGGTCCAATGATCCTTAGTCCTTCAAGGGAAGAAGGGTGTGAATGAGTTCCTGGTTGGGGAGTAAGGACGCAGATTTTCGCGCCCGAAACAGGCAATCCCTGAACCCGAAACCTCCCGACTCTGAACCCCTAAACTCCCTAAACCCTGAAGTCCTAAGCCCTCCACAAAAAAAAAAAACTAAACACCCCCAGCTCCAAACCTCAAGAACAACCAAGCGCCCTTATCCTCATAGTCCCCTCAACCGGAGTCCTAGTCCTTGAACTCTACATAGAAAGCTTTAAGGCATCCTTAAAGGAACCTTACAGCGCAGCCTTAAACCCTGAACTCTGAACCCTAACCCCTAAACCCAAAGCTCTAAGGCCAAAACCTAGAACCCGAAGCCCAAAATCTTGAACCTGAAACTCTAAACCCTTATAAACACTGAACCCTACAGACGAAACCCTGAACCCAACGCCGGAGCCGCGCGGTGTAGAGAACATACCAGAACCCTCCTTGTACCCTCAAATAGGGGTATAGTGTCCCACATAAGGGGCATTTAGGGTCTAATAGGGGGTAGATGGAGGGTCTAGGTACAGGAACCACAGCCAGAGCTTCCCCACACGACTCCGTGTGCAGGCTGACATCCTGGGAGACAGGACCAAATTGCAGCAGTTCACTGTGCTTTTGGAGTTTGGAGGGTTTTTGGGGTTCCTTTACAGGGTTCCTAACAGGGATTTCGATTGGGAATAAATGGAGGCTCGGATGGCTTAGGAATGGTGGGTTTCGGATTCGGGGGTGCTGGAGGGTTTAGGGTTCAAAGTTTAGGCCTTGGGGTATTTAGGGCTTACCGTTTCGGGCAACTGAGGCTTTGAGGCTCTGCTTGGGGTTTACGGTTCTAGAGATTCAAGGCCTTGGGCTTTAAGATTTAGGAGGTTTGGCTTCAGGCTTTTCAGAGAACCCGAAGGAGGCGGGAGCCTTGTATGAAAGGACCAAAGAAGGGACCCTAATTTAGGCTACCCATATAGTCATAGCATACTACATCTGGAGGACAAAAGTTTTTGCCTATTGGATCTGTCTTGTCTTAAGACGTCTTGCGGAGTAGCGGAGTACCGAAAAGTGCGATGTACGTGGCCTGGCCAGCGGAGTATTTTATACCCCGTTTTCAAATTACGCTACTTTAATGTTCCGGAGGAGTAGCCGGTTGGTCCTGCTTGTTGGGGTTCTATGGGGGAATGGGGGCCTGTGTTCGACGAAACGAGGAGTAGGTCAAACTTTCGTCCTATCGCAGCGTCAATTTTGTGCGCCAGAGTCCAGCCCAAGCAAGCCCAGAGGTGAAAGTGTTCGGGGCTTAGCTTTGGCCAGTTAAGGAGAGGACTCTTGCCTCGAAAATGGAGGCTGCCTTCTGAATCGTTTCTTAGACGGGGATGTCTGTGTGGGGGACTTGACGGAGGTCAGTAGGTCACACAGCAACAAGTTTGGCGAGGTTTGCTGAACAGAAAGGTTGAGGTCAACCAAGCATGATTTGTCCAACGTGCACGCTTTCGTTCGGACGTACGCGCACCATTGGCAGAACGATGGGGCCTTCGTCGGATGACACCTCAGCTACAGGTCACCTTGACGGGGACATGCAGGTACCGGAAGATTATGGGAATGTGTATCGTGCAGGGTCTGGACGAGGGTCTGAACAAGGGTCTGAGGGCAGGCGGGTCCCGAACCATGAAGATGTAGGCCGAATGCGCGGGTGCCCGATCCTGGAAGGACGTCCTGATTTGTCTCACTGTGCAGGCCCACGATGTCGGGACGTTCGGCGGTTCGAAGTCCACTGCACATTTATAAAACGCATCCGAAAGCCCCAAACCCCAGCACCCCAAAGGATCGCTATACTCCACGAGGGCCGACTGAGATGCTGCGGCTCTCCACAGCCACTTGGCAGAGCACGGTTTAGGGTTTTAGGGTTCAGGGTGTTGGGGATAAGGGTTTTAGGGTTTAGGGTGTAACGGTTTAGTGTTAGAGTTTTAGGGTTTAGGGCTTAGGGTGCTTAGCGTCTTTTGCAGGATTGTTTGGTAGGGTTTCGAAGATGTTGTTTAGATTTGTTAAGGCGACTTATAGGATCGTGCTACAGTTTAAAGAACACTCGGGTTTAGGGTTCATTGAGGGTCGCTTCAAGGGCTCAATGTGGGTGCTTATGGGGTTTTTCAGTGGGCTCTATTGCAACGGCTTTTCTGGAGTTCCCTAGACATCTTAAACCTTGGCGTGGTGGCTTCTAGGGTTCAGGCTTGAGTTGAGGAATGTTGGGAGTGGAGTTGGAGTTTAGGATTTTAGGGTGTAGGGTGGCATAGGTTGAACTGTAAGCTCTCCGGTTTAGGGTTTAAGAAACTAGGCTACTGATGTTAGGGGTTTAGGCTTCTGAACTTCTGATTTGTAGAGATTAGGCATGATTCGGCGTGGCCGTGTGACAGCACGGACAGCAGCGACAGGAGCAATGTACCAGCTGCTACCGCATGAGATCACAATGACCACAAGCATCTAGCAACCGTGATTGTCTAGGATCCAAACGCGAAAACTAATCCCAAACCCTATAGGCCCTGAACCCCCCAAAAAATTGCCTAAACCGTCGAGGTCGATGGCTTCTCTAGGTTATAGAGGTCAGGTACGGGTATCCCCGTAGTTTTGAAGTCTGAGCAGGTTTTGCGATGGAGGGTTGAGGGCTCGGGTTTTCGGGAAATTGTCGCAAATGGCCTTTGTAGTACCCAGAAATAGTAAACGGTACAGCGTGCACCAAAGCCCTATCCTAAGTAGTTATGTTCATGGCAGAAGATCAGGAACTGAACTTGGGATAGCATCAGGTTTAGACTAGCTTGTGGTATTCCATTGTATGATATGCTATGAAATATTGTATTCTGCTCTGTTCTATTCTACTGCAAGATGTAACCCATCGAATCATAATATAGCATAGTACGCTGATTAGTATAGTTCAGTAGAGTTTAGTCGAGTATAGTTGAGGCCCAAGGCAAGCTGGTGACTCGCAATCCCAGGGTGCTTAGTGATGCTGACTGGGTGCAGGGTGGTTGTCGTCGCTGCGTTTTCTTGCTTCTTTTGGTGCAAACCCCTTGGCGATTTGGACATCTTAAGCCCCAAACCAGCCAGCCGTGGACGCTGAAGGATCGACCCACGAACATGCCAGAACAGTTGACTTAGGGTTCCTCGACTATTAAGGCCCCTGTAGTACCCTACTATGGGAGTGGGTTGCCAAGTTGGCAGCACCCAAAATCCGAAAGACAAATCAAGGATCAAAGACCCTAAACCGTAGACCCTAATCCTTACAAATCCAAAGCCGTGAGCCGAGAATCCCGACCTTCATTATGAGGCCCTGATCCAGAAGCCTGAAATCTCCTTCACTAGGATGCCCAGTAGTGCCCTTTTTCCCTTTTTTTTTAGTCCTAGGTTCCTGATAAAGTTGCCCAATGCCAGAAAGAGAGCCCTTTTTATTCCTACGTTACTGGGCATCAGTTTAGGACCAGATAGCCCTGGTTTAAGATCAGATATTTTTAGATGTGTGGACGATAAGCAACTGAAATCCTGTTTCGGGCCAAGGTTCCTGAAGCGGGCATACGACTGCGGCGGGGGCCTGGAAGTGTACTTGCAATCTTAGACAACAAGTGCAAAAAACGGCTTCTACAAGGGTTTGGAAGGGTTCCTACAAGGTTCCTGTAAAGGGTTTCAGGGTTCTACGATGTTAGAGAAGGAACTCCCAAACCCAGGACCAATAGGCCGTTGGCCCACAAAAGCAAACCCTGAAGCCTAAACCCAAAACCTTCCAGAGGGCTTTTCGGATACTTGTATTGAGGGTAGCGTTGCACTTCAATAGTCTTCCCTGAACCCTAAACTAACCGTAAACCCCGAAACCCCCAGACCCCCGGCACCCAGTGGCTTGAAAGTGTTGCATAAGGTTTTGCCTTTCTGAAGAGGCTCTAAATGGCGTTGTCTCAGGAATTAGGATCCTCCGGCCCCCTCCCTCAAGACCGAAACTCTGCAAGCCGAAACTCTAAAATAATTCCCCGGGCCTTATGCAAAGTAAGTCTGAATTATTTTATAAACTCCAAGCCTTACAAGGCACGGTACAAAAAAGAAAGCACTTGCAGCACATACGAATTCCGAAGAACGCGTGCCCTCCCAGGCTACAACGTCACCTTCGTCAAGAAACCCGGATGCGATGCCGACGCTGTGCGCGAGGCAGTCGAAGCCCAACAGCCGACAGTCCCATGAAACCTAGCTTAGCCCGAACCGTTAGGGTCAAAAGGGCCCAAAACCTCGGTACTTGGTTAGTATATGCGTATTGCATCAAATGGAAGCCTGATCACGAATAACTTATCGGTTTCAGGTTCAGGGTTTCGGCAGGGTTTCGGGTGCTTGCTACTGGTATCGAGGGGTTTCGTGCTATTAGCTGTTACTATAATTGCACCAAAAGGCTACCTTAACCTACCGTAGCTTGCTGCGTGTAGGCTAGGACTTGAAACAAAGAGACCAACATGGATTTCACAGAAGTTCACCCCCAAAACTCAGTTGCGGTAGCACAGAAAAACCACCTGTCGGAGCCCTACCCCGATCCCCCAAACCCAAATCTTCTGCCTTTCGGTACAACATGCCGGGGAATTCAACAGGTTGAAGAGTCTTCAGCAGACTCATCTACTGTAGGTGGGTACTCACAAGGCCTTATACCCTTAAACCCTACGCCCTAAACTCTCTCGCCTCGACCTTAAAAGCCTTGACCCCACACCCCTCAAGCCCTTGAACTCTAGGCCCTGTAGCCAATGCCAGGCCGTGTGCCATCATGTACCAGAGCTCACCTCGGAGGTGGGCTTGAATCTTCGGGCTTCAGGGGTTTAGCATCTTGGGTACTGGGGTTTAGGGTTTAGATGGGTTTAGGACCTTTAGGATCTTGGGTATCAGGGCCTAGTGTTCAGGGTACTAGGGTTGAGGGTTTAGGGCTTCGGATTTTTGGTATCAGGCTGTGCATGTTGGGGTTTATAAGCTTCAAGGTTTTGGTTTTTCGTGTTTAGGGCTTCAGGGGCTTTGGGTTAAAAGATTTATGGGTTGATAAGAAGATTTAGAGGGAACCTGCAACCCCAAGACCCAGGTCCTCTAAAATCTGAAGACTACATTTGTGTTTACGGCTTCTCCGGGACCCTCCAATGTACTTCGCGTGTTGTATTTTTTTCAGTTTGCTGCAGGTTTGGATTGCGGTTCTTTCAAGGTCAGGTGTGGTTTAACGAGGTCTGCATCTTTTGTCTTCATGTGACCTTGCGGCCCACCTCCATTTACACTGCAATATACCCCAAACATCCCCAAACCATATGCCAAGGGTTGAGACCGCTATCATAAGCCTTCGTGGACCCCCTTATAGAACCCTTAAGAACCCGTTAAAGGAACGCTTTCAAATGCTGAAGCCAATGAACGCAATTCAAATTATGAAGACTTTGACGTTAAGTCCTTCGGGGACGAGGATTATGTTTTTTGAACACCGAACCCTAAACCTCAGATTCTCACTTATTGGAGTTAGGGATTCCGGGTAGGGGTTTAGAGATTTGGGCTTAGGATTTAGGGTTTGGGGTCTCGGGGTTTCGGGTGTAGGGTCATTATGCAAGGGGGTAGCAAGAGGTCGTGTTTTGTTTCTCTGCTGGAGCCGGACTCCCTGCTAGACATGTCTGCGAACCCTCGGATTTAGGGTGTAGGGTTTAGGTTTTAGGGTTTAGGGTTATGAGCCAGTGTAGACATTCCATCCGGCACTTCTGCAACACTGAGATCAGATCCATCCCAAGAACATGGAACGTCTTAATCCCGAGCCCATAAGAGGCCCTTTGAACACCGTATAAAGTCCTATTGAAACCCTGATACCCCTCCCATACAACCACCGAAAGAACCCAGGACATGGACATAGTTCTATCATAATACCACCCACCTCCAAAAATCCCGATTCTGATCATCGCTCCTATCGGATGCCTTGAAAGAATCCTCCTTCAGCCTCAAAAGTTCGATCAAGAGCCTGGAGGTCGTAACGCTGTCGAACAGCGCAAAGGACTCCGCTGTCGGCATTTTGGGGGATTCAGGTGTTCCGAACTTGTTTTTTGAAGCCCCTAGGGATGCAAGCTGCTCAAATAGTTGAGTTTCAGGGCTTTTTTTGCACCAAGAGCCATTCGGAGTATAGCATTTGGGATCACAAGCTTCGGTATTTTGCCTCCTGGGACTTTGGACTTGGAACCACTACAGGGTCGTATGGGATCCTTGGGAGGGAGTTCATTGAAGTTAAGGGTTTTTGGGGTTGAGGCCCCTGGTCCGGGGTTTCGGGATCCAATCCCGACGAGAAGCCCCCAAAATTGCCCCAGAGCCCCGAAAAAGCTCAAGTATGGGCCTGAACCACGTGTTGTGGTACACTATTGAGCCGCCACAAACCCGAAAATTTAGTCTCCAGGCAGCAGGAGCCCATTCACGGTATGCAGCTTCCTTCTATACCGAAGAGGAGATGTGTGCAGGAGCTAATTTTGCAGTTCCCGTTCACCGCTGCGAGACATTTCCCCAAGGCCAGGGCTGAGTTCTTTGTGGCATTTGCGGTGTAATTTTGTGCTTGAAGAATCTAGGGTGCAGGCCTCAGAATCCTAAACCCTTAAACCCTAAACCCGAGCCTAAACCCTACTTCTTCTTGCAGCATCCGGCCCGTTTTGGGCTGAACCCTTCATGTAACTTGAGGGAGTTGGTGCCTTTTGAGATTACGCCTTGGGTCTTAAACCTAGCCTCACACAAAGGACGGCTCATGAATTATAGGCCTTACTGCCATTTGGATGCCACGTGGTTCCAGGCTATTGGGTTTGGGGTTTGGTGTTGTTCCTTTTTGTTTGGGGTTCTAGGGCTGGGAGTCTGGAGTGCGGGGGTGTTGGGGTTCAATTTGAAGGTCTGCGGGTTCAGTTGGATTTTGTTGGTTTGGGCTATTGGAAGTTGGCTGCATTTAAGAGTCTCGCTTCTGGAATCAAAGTGTTGGGGATTTGTAACATAGGGGTGGTCAGCGATGGCGATGATGAGGATGCTGCGGTGTTGCGGGTGAAGAGCGGTGGATGCCATTTTAGCCTTTGATGGCTTGGAGGTTGTCGTCGCGACATGACAAGACTACACTTAGCACACCATGGTTTACATGCACGAAGGCGTGAGGATATGTAGAAGCCTGATTAATTAGGGAACCCTTTGGAATAGAGTTACAAAAACGCTATAGAACTCCCAATCCATCCTTTGCTAATCCTTTGCGGCCCTGGGTGCAAGTCCTCAGATTCCAAGCAACCTTGAGAACTGTCCACGATCCGCGGGGTGTAAGCAGTAACAGGTAAAGGTTAGAATTTGGGTACTGCCCCCACTCAGTAACAGTTGGATAATAGACCGAAAGAGATATAAGGACCTTGATAGTAGCCCTATTATTGACTGTTACTCTATGGGGCCGGTAACCAAGTTAGAACTATCAAGTCAACCATATTCGCTCGCGCATCATCCCTATAACTTAAACCGTAAACAATCATGAACCCTGGCTATTCTTATGCAGACTTGAGATCCCTTCCTCCCTCACCCCTGAGTCGACTCCGGACGGTCCGGACACTCATCGAGCCAATAAGGGCGAGATGGCGGCCTTGGGTCGCGCAAAGGCTTGTGGGGATTTTTCAGATGCGGCTATCTGGAAGACTCTGGAGGAGATGACTGGACAAAAGCTGCATCAGATGCCGGGGTATGTGGGCACTCCATCTTCAGAAGTGGGCCCTGCTCCGGGAAGCCCCGCGCCTTCATCCGTTGCGCCTGGGCAGTTGGTGGCCGAGACGTTCGGCTTACCTCGTGTGGCAGTACCAGTTCTGCCGGAAGAGTTCCAGCGCCATGGGGTCAATGTGCCGCCTTCGGTGCCGCCACGGGTGCGGTTGCCGACTCCTCCTCGTGCCCCTTTGGAGGCACCTTCTTCGACGACCGAGGCGGCATCTTCCACTATGGCCGCTACGGGGCAAACGGCCAGAGAGAGAGAATTCTCTCTGAATCCTCCAATTGCTATGTTTTCACAAGTCGCCTCGCAGGCGAGACAGATTATCGAGCAGGGACAAAAGCTCCTGAAGGAGTAGATTGTCCCTGTTGTGATTCCGCGGTTCAGCCGCGTGTGTTTTTGCAAGCTGCAACGAGGGGTTGGAGTTCAAAAGTTTCGTTTTGCGAGCATGTTTTGCAACAGCAAGTTTTGCAGCAGCATGTTTTGCAACAGCATGAGTTTTGGCATGAGTCGTGGCATGTTGCGGTTGCTCCAAGACACCACAAGAAATCACACCAAAGGCCACAACTAGGGTAACCAGGGAATGGGGGTATGGGGTACAAGTATAAACAGTATAACTACTATAACTACCATTCTTCCATTCCCGACTAACCAAAGGTAAGACAAAGCCTAAGTGCCATTCAACCCCTCCTTTCCAGCCTTTGCATCCTCAACCCTGATCTTGAATCCCTACTTGGAGGTTCAGAGGACGTAGTCAGGAAGGGTATGCGTATCTTCCTTCGGGCTATAAGTATTTCAATTTTTAGAAATTATGCTCCTAACCCTCATAACCAAACCTAGTAACTGTGCTGGGGTTCCTAACTACACCAGACCCCCCAAATGGTAACCCTGAACCCTTGATCTGCACCCCTCCCTTCACAAAAAGAGAACCCTTGTAGCCCCAATCAGCCCAACCCAGCCCAACACCTTTAAGCCCAAAACCACATGCCGTAAACCCCAAACCCTATAAACCCTAAACCCCAATACCCCAAACCCTAAATCCCAAACCCTGTCAACCCTCAAGCCCTAAAAACCCATAAACCCTAAATCCCAACACCCCAAACTCTAAACCCTAAATCCCAAACCCTATAAATCCTTAAGCCCCAAACCCCAAACCCTATAAACCCTGCAAGCGGGATTGATTGGTGGTCGCCGAAAGGGGCTCAAGTCACTTGCACCTTCGCAGATCCGCTTGTCAATGACAGACCTTCTTTTATCGCGGCACAGCAGCGATTTCCCCCGGTCTAATCAGGCTAGCGTCTCTTGGATGGTCACACAGCTGCAGAGAGCACTCCGTGAGTTCTGCAGCACAAGTCCAAACTTTATGTTGGCACTTGCATGGCACCCGATCCCCAAACATCATCAGAGTCCTCATTATCACTAGAAATAGGCTCATCTTTCTTCTGCAGAGGCAACAACCCTGCCAACTTACGACGTCGCGCTGACATCATGTTGGGGTCTTCCACAATCCGCCATCTGCCATTCATCTTGTAGTAGAGCTCGAACTCTCGGGAGGTGCCGGCCTTGGTGAGGCCGTTTGCCAGTTGAGCCTCAGAGTGTACCCAACGAATATCCAGGCCTGTGCTCTGTTGCGATGCTTTTACACTCAACAGCTCGATATTCGCTCTCTTCTCTGCTCCTTTGATCACCAACACTTCCGTATTCAACTTGTCATACACGTTCCTTGAATCGGTGATCAGAAAACCCGGGGTCTGGCGTACAGTGTTCACAGGCTCCTTGACATCAACCTTACCGTAGAGCATCTCGGACCACTGGTACCTCGCGTAGAACAGCGTGTCTTCACCGTTGCATGCTGCTTGCACTTCTGCCGCTCCTGGGGAGCGGCATGCTCTGTCAATCTTGCTGGAATGCCAGCAAATGGGAGTCACTTCCGTGACTTCTCCTCGTGACAAGGACACCGGTGCAATCCCAATGAAGATCCCTTGCGTACTGCCGCCCTTCTGGCGATTCTGACTTGCGGCATCGACCCACGCGTAGAGGGCCAGCTCGGTGTTGGGATCGAATTGATGCACCCTCATCTTGTGAGCATGCCGAACTTGAGCTTGATGGAGTAGCTGGTTGGCTTTCTTGATGGTCTTCACCGTCCCCTGACTGGTCTCGGAGAGTAACAAGGAAACCTCCGCTGACAGGTGCGGCGCCACCTGTTGTGCTGTCCAGGACAGCGCTCCAAGCAGCGTGCGCAGTTGCGTACGCTCCCACTCCGTGATGACACTGTCGTCATGCTTCCGTCGTGTAGCGCTCAAAGGGATTTCCTTTACCTCGGTGGCATAGCCTGGCTGGGACAGATCGTAGCCGGAAGAGGTGGCCTCGATCTTAACGCCACATTGCGTGAAGGTGTCCTTCTCCCAGTCTCCCCACTTGAACTTCTTCTGGATCTGGGCGAGGATCTCCGTCCAGCCTTTATCATCTGGGGATCCCATGAAGAGGAAGTCGTCGACGTGGCCACAAATTGCGCCCCGTAACTTTCCATCCTTGCGCCAGTACCAGACGCACGGGTCGGACCAGGAGCGCTCGAGGCCCAGGCTCGTAAGGAACTCGTCCACGGATTTGTACCATTCTAAAGGCGCGTCCACAAGCCCGTAGCATGCCTTTTTGAGCTGCGTCACGGTACCTGGCGGAAGGTTCATGGCAGCCAGGATTTCAGGGCAAGGGATGCAGAACAGCTTGTCCGGATACTCCCTTCCTTGTAAGAAGGCTCCCGACACGTCGCCCTTCTGGATGACCCATCGTTTCCAAGCGGCATACTGGAGGAACATCTGTCGCGTCTGCCGCGACATAACCGGAGATGTAGTAGCGCGGTGCTCGTAGGCCGGGTCCTGGTAGCCCAACAGCACCGCCCTCGCCTTTGCCTTTTTGCTGCCGTCTTCTTTTGTTTTCCATGTAAGGATCCATCTCATGCCTACGGCCTGGCTGGCCGAAGGCTGTAGATGAGACGGCAGACTCTTGAAGGCCTCTGCAGCAAGAAAGTTCTTGACTTCTACCGCCTTGGCTTCTTGAAACTGTGCCTTCTCCTCGGGACTGAGGCGCTTCTCGCTGATCTCAACCGCCTTGCGCTTCATGGCACCCACAAAGAAGCCCTCCATATTCTGAATCATCTGTTTCCGGCCTCGGTTCGTGTCCGGGACCTCCACCTCGATCTCGACGGCCATTTGTTCATCCTTCCAGAATTCCACGGGCTCCGCTCGCCAGGTGTGATCGGTGATCCGGTCCTGCCACTTCTCCGCGGCGAAGCCGGCGACCATGTTGGCACTCTGCCTTGGCCGCTGTGCAGGATTGCCTTGATCCTCCTCCATCTCGTCGGTAGGTAGAGGTGGTTCCGGTCGTTTGCTCCGGATCCGCCGAAGCAGGGGGGGCGACTCCTGCTCGGGATCTTGGGCACGGTGCCATTCCGTCTCATCGGGAGCTTCATGTGAGACATCTTGAAATTGATTGCCGCCCAGCTCCTCCGCCACCTTGGTAAAGGTCCAGGGGATTTTGGCATCAGTACTCAACTCCTCCACCAGAGCCTCGCGTTCAGATGCGCGGCGAAGCTGCTCCGGGCAGCATTTTATCAACTGTTTCCCTCGAATGCACCAGATGGCACTTCCCGGTCGGAGGTGACCTTCAGCATCTCTTCTGGTCTCCGTAGCCAGGACTCTGGCGGGGCCCAGAAAACGACCGTGCTTGCCACCTGGAGCTCGACGGCTTTTGTTTGACTCTTGGCTTCGCCAAAAGAACACCAGTTCTCCAGGCACGTAGTCGTATGCACGCCGTGGCCGAGAGTGCTTCGCTCTCAGCAATCTCTGCCTGGTGTGCCACTCAACATGGGCCTTCTCGGCAGAAGCTCGCCTCTGGACATCTCGCTGAAACTCTCCCGAGGCGTTCTCGACCAACAGGTCGGGAGGTAATTGGTGAGTTTCCGATACAAAGCGATCGGTGTCATCTGCATTCCTGCCTATGGCAAGCTGGGCAGGAGTAAAGCCTCTCACCTGCTCCCGGTGATTAAACACACGCACAGCACTGGCCAGGGCATCTTCAGGAGTGATTTCCGGTTCATCTTCATGCACCCTACCTAGAACTTCCTTCAACCCTTGAACCGCTTGCTCAATGGAACCAATCTTCCAATGCGCTTCGGCAGGAGCCACATCAAGAAATATGCTATGCTTGTCACAAAAGCTCTCCAGTGCTTGGCTTCTGAAAGCTCCTGCTGGGTCTACCCGCAAAGTGCGGGGCAGACCAAAGTACTGGAACCAACCTTCTTGCATGTAGTTCAGACACTGTGTGGCGGAGGGCTGTTGTTTGGAACCCCTAGTAAGAATACGTGCCGTTCGGAACCTCGTGTTCTCATCTATCATCACAAGAAATTGCACGTCTTCTCCTGTTGTTGGGTGATGCCAGTGACCGACATCCGCTGACAGGGTGTGCCACTTCGGAGGAAGCGGCTCTATTGACGCCAGATGCCGAGGCTGCACTCGTTGTTTCTCATGACACACGCTACACTTAAACTCTTTCGCAGCCTGCAACACTTCTTCGGATGCTCCTCGCTTCTTAAGCGCGTCAACTAAGTGTCGCATGCTCCCGTGGCCCGTCGCAGCGTGCAGCAAGTACAACTGTTTCTGGATTTGTGCCTTCTTCTTAGCTTGGGGGCCTCGGGGTCCTTCCACAGCTAAGGCCTCAGGGTCTTGGTTCGCCTCGCTCCACATGATCTGTTGATGACGGGGTAACGGGAATCCACACTTTCTCAGTCTCTCACGCTCTTCAGGACTCAAACTATGCACTCCACGCACCGTGTATGCAGACAAGGTCAACCGCTGGCCCTTCCAGGCCGCAACACTATGCCAGGCGTCTGGAGAGAACTCGATCACTTTGTGTTTGGTGTCCACCTCGGTGTGATTGTCGTCGTGCTGTTCCTTGATCCTCAAAGCACCCCCCTCGTAGTTGCCGAAACCGCAAGTATAATTTCGGCTGCCTTTCAAGTTGTGGTTGTCTTTGTGCCACGGAACAGGGTTATTAACGCTTATCACAAACGAAGACCAAGTCGCTCCTGGGTCGGCGTGTTGCCGGAGATAGGCATTAATGTACTTGCACAACGCTTCATGTTGACGTGTTCTGGCACTCACTCCGGAGAACGGACCATGTGTGTATGCGCCGAATTGGTGGTATGGTGGCCGCTCCTGAACACCCTTCATCATTGTCCTTCCCTTCCTAGGCAGTTTGAGGTCCAGGTTGTTCAGGAAGTTCTCCATGGCCTGTGGTGCCCACTCCTGGTTCCTTAAATGCTCGCGAGCCTGCTCCTCTGTGCTTGGGCTGTTCGTGTGTTGTGCGACCATGCCATGGTTCTCTCCATTCTCTCGCCCTTCTGTCTCAAGCAAGCAACATGCACATAACTGCTTATTGCTTGACTGACATGTCACTTCACACACACAAGCAAGACCGCATCCAAAGAGGTCAGGAGTTTGGGTTTTCCCACCGCTTTCCTGTTGCAACTCATACATGGTCAACTCTTGTTGCGTACCTTGAACCACGAGCCTCTGGAATTCTTTGGTGTGCGGGGCCTCAGTGTTCCATGTCGAACCCTCACATTTGCCATGTTCGTACTTGTGGTGACACCTACAGGGCTTGTTGAGGGCCTGGGCCAATCCCGCATGCGTGGTCATCACCTTCCAACCCTTTTGGATCAGTTTCCCCTCCCCGTTTCTCAGATTCACCCTACATCCCTTCGTCACCGCAAAACGGGGTTCATACCTACGCACCATATCCTGCATCAAGGGAAGTCGCCAAGCATCACTCTTGTCACTCATTTCCCAAGCCACGTGGATGCCCTTTTGGACACAGAAGTGCCAGACAACCGTGCAGTTCACATAAGTTTGCAAGGCTTTTTGTCTTTGTTGTTGCAACTCCTGTTTCTGTTCCTCCGTTCTTTGGTTTGTTCTTTGCATGGGGGAGTAGGGAGTTCCAGGAGGACACAACCACACAACACTGGGATGTAACGCTTCCACTTGTTCCAACACAAGCCTAAGACCTTCAGCGGTGCCTAAATCGTCCATGTTCCACAAGGCACAACTGACTGCAGCACTCTCGTCACCTGTTGCCCTACGCACGGCTGCTGCAAGAACTCCTTCTTTTTCACACGTCACTTCAAGCAACTGTGGTCGTTGGCTTCGAACAAGATCCGAGAACATCCTAGGCACCGTGTTCCAAGACTCGGTTTCCAGAACCTGAGCGGCACCAGATGTGAGTTGACGCCACCGTACAGGCTCTTCACCTGAATCTTCATTCACTGCTGCCACAAAACTCTCTTCTTGCCCGTCTCCTGGCTCCTCTACGGATCCAGGACCATTGTGTAACTGGCCACATTGCTGCCCGTCTCGGAGTCCTTGGCCGTCTCGCTCTCCTCCTTCTTCTTGCGTCGCGGTTCCTCCGGGCTTTGGTTCTCGCGCAACTGCTTGATCTCCTCCTTCATCGCGACCATGGTGTCCATCAAGATCTTGAGCTGGTCCGAGCTGGCTCCCATGGGACTCTCGGCCGCACTGGAGGTGCCCGGGATCTCCTTGGAGGCACTGGCACGAGCTGCCAAATCGAACTTTGGCGCCCCGTAGCCTTTCCCGCCGGAGGGTGCTTTGGCCTTCGCCTTCGCCGGAGTGCCATGGATCACGGGGGACTGGTGCATCGGCAGGTCCTTGATCGAGATCTCTTCGGTTTCCTCGTCTGGCTGATTCATCAGCCACGTACCCAGCCGCTGGAGCCGGTAGTCGGTGGACTTGCCATTCTCCAGAAGCGTCTCCTGAACCCATGTGCAGTAGCCCGGCTGTTCCCTCCGAAGCTGTCCGTAGGTGAGGGTCGAATGCTTGCCAAAACCCACTGCGTCCAGGGCGTTCGCCACTGACACCTCGTAAATCTTCTTGGTCGCGTACTTCTGGAGAACCGGGATGGTCTCTGAGCCCGTCACGTTGATCTTGAGCCTCTCCATGCAGAAGGTCTTGAGAGTCTCCTTCTTGCGGCTCGCCTTGTTGAGCTCGGCCATCCACTGGCGTAGGTCGGTTCGGCGAGATCCTCCGACACTTTCTCCGTTGAGCTCCATGAGTTCGCTCAGGCGATCGCGAAGCTCGACGTTGCTCCACTCCCGGGGTGGTTCTTCGCCTCGAGCCCTGATGGCCTCCTGCAGCTGGGTCTTGTTCATCCGCATCATGGCTCTCAGGTAGGGGACGCTGAAGGACAGGTGCCTGGGGCTGTGGATTTGAGCTCCTACACAGGCTGTCCGCAACGTCTGGTTGTTGAGCTGTGCCTCTGCAATCAGAAATGTGAGCTTCATTAACACTATCATCACCATCTCTCAAATGAGGACTCTGACATGTTGCACTAACACTTCCTGGACTGTACATGCGGACCTCCCTTTTGACGCCAGGAACGTCATCCGGGAGGAGCTGTCCCTACAGAAACTCATCGAGAGGGGGAACAGGCCTTGTCGTTCCCTTCGCATTTGCATAGAAATCTGCTGTCAAATCCAAGAGCTGATGGCCGGTTTGCGACCGCTGCAACTGAATCACTTTACAAGGGTCGAGTGCTCTAAACACTGCTAAGTCTCGCCTAAAGTCAATCAGAGCATCCAACTTCCGGAGCGCGTCAATCGAGAACAGCACCGGGCCCTCGCCCTCGTCGAGGGCGTGCACCACGATCTGGCCATTCTTGCCGGAGGCCTGGATGCCAAGATGCAGCGTTGAGACACAGCGGCCTTCCGTTGAGTTGCCGAAGCCAAACACCGGACGGTCCTCGAGATCCACATGTTGCACTCTATCCTCGCCGTACTTTTCCATGTTCTTCTGGAACACCCGCTCAAGCGCCTTCACGGAGCCCAGAGTTCTCGTGGCCCCGCCGTCAATCACGCAGTGTCCCGTCAGGACAGCCTCCTGAGTAGTCGGTCCTGCTGTCAAGGCTTCCTCCTGGCCCAGTAAACCCAAAAGTCCATTTTGGCTTTCCCCCTTAAATCAATACGCTTTGTTTAGCGTTTACATACCCTATTTTAACAATCCTTAAATTCAGTGTTTTCACATGCCTTATTTAAAGTGCTTTTTCTTGTATGGTTTGCATGCATGTCGTGGCATGCATTATATATATATATATATATGTATGTGGCATGTATATGTATATGTATAATATGTATATACAAATTATGTATATATATACATGTATATACACACACACACACACACACACACACACACACACACACACACACACACACACACACACACACACACACACACACACACACACACAACACACACACAACACACACACACACACACACACACACACACACACACACACACACACACACACACACACACACACACACACACACACACACACACACACACACACACACACACACACACACACACACACACACACACACACACACACACACACACACACACACACACACACACACACACACACACACACACACACACACACAACACACACACACACACACACAACACACAACACACACACACACACACACACACACACACACACACACACACACACACACACACACACACACACACACACACACACACACACACACACACACACACACACACACACACACACACACACACACACACACACACACACACACACACACACACACACACACACACACACACACACACACACACACACACACACACACACACACACACACACACACACACACACACACACACACACACACACACACACACACACACACACACACACACACACACACACACACACACACACACACACACACACACACACACACACACACACACACACACACACACACACACACACACACACACACACACACACACACACACGTACACACACACACACACACACACTCGCGGTCGGCTTCGATCCAGGAGGGGTTCGATATAATGCTCTCCTGTCGACGTGCGATCGCGACCTATAGGAGGGGTTCCATGCAATCTCTCCTGCATGGCGATCATGGCATGATCATGCATCGGCTGCCTGCACGTGCATTTGACTCTCGATCCTTGATCATCATTTTGGCTCGATCCCTCGATTTGGGACGTCGATCGAGATTCGCGATTCATGCTTCCTGGCCGGATCCCCATCGATCATGACCCGTGCAGCTAACACAGCGACTGTGGAGCAAGTGAAGAAGATGTTGAATGCGAACTACAAGAAATTGGGCAGCCAGTATACAGAGTCGCATCCTGCAAAGGTAGCCTGTGCTTACGAGGCCTTCATCTTGGATTACCTCAACGTCTCCTCGCGACCGGTCAAGACTGTGATCTCCAAAGCTGCTTGCTTGGCCTTTGAAGGACTTGAGCAAGCTGAGGCCGACCATTTTGGCCGCCAGATCGCGAATGTTGTGCAGTTTGCTCGCTTGAAGAGGAAGAGCATCTCCAGCGGCAAAAGGACGGATCCTGCTGTACTTCGCATTGTTGAAGCCCTAAGCAGAAGAGAAGCCCGAGAGGAACAAGCCAAGATGGGGATTGCACCTCCCAAGCCGAAGTTGTGGAGGGGCAGGAGAACATTGACAAAGGGCAACTCCGATTCCAAGCCGCCTCTGCCCGTAGAGCCTGCTGGAGAATCAGAGCCTGATGGAGAACGGCGGCCTAGGAGGAGCACATCCTCCTCGTCGGACATCTATGCTAGGTATGGGCTTTCGGTCCCCCGGGCGCCGATCGGGCATGCGACGGCGATCGATGTGATCTCGAGCAGTGGTGATGAGGCTTTTGCAGTCGAGGAGGATGATCATTCTCCTGCAGATGCAAAGACCGGCTCGAAAGCTAAGTCTCACTCGAGCACTGCCGGACCATCGTCCAAGGCCAAGAGGATGAAGTTGTCTTCTGGCGAGGCATCGAAGCCTTCCAATCCTGGAACTTCGCTTACGCAGGCCAGCCATGAAGCTCGTCTAGATCAGCCCTTGAAGCAGCCCATTTTCACGTACACGGATCAGCATGCCTGCAAGAGCCGGACGATCCTTGCTGATGGCAGTGAGATTTCCACTGACCTGCCCGAGGGTGCTGTTCCAAAGACGGTGATTGAGCATCATAATGCTCTGGCCAGTGCGGCGGCAATGAAGAAGCCAGCTTCTTGTTTGGCACCGAAGAAAAAGCCCAAGAAGGCCAAGGCCAAGGCCAAGGCGAAGGCGAAGCAGACGGCGGTTAAGTCCAAGGCGAAACCGAAGGCCAAGACCCACGAAGCGGCTGCACTTCCGAATGATCCTGCAAGTGATCCTGTCCCTACAGCTCCTGCTGCACCCGCAGCTCCAGGTGATGATCCTGCTGTTGTACCAGCTGCAGACGACGATCCTCTCCACCAGGTTCGCATTACTACGACCATGACGAACCCAAGGGTCTACATCACGGGCTGTCGCTGCAAATCCGGCAAGCACAAACGGGAGTTGTTGTTGGAGATCCGTCAGAGGAACTTTGCAAACTACAAAGACTTGGGGCAGGAGTATCTCAAGAAGATCCAGGACGGTAGCCTCACCTATGGGCAAGCCCGTGCTCTTCGAAGCGAGCTCCATGCAGAGTAGGGGCTGCAATAGCAGGATAGGATCCCGATCGCGAATCGCAATGCCAATTTTTTCGAGTGCCTAAAATGCAAATCCATGTTACTTTGCCGTGCCCTGCTCGATTTTTCATGCTCGCTAGGCATGACATGTTTCGTAGAGCTTTTTGTTGCCGATCGGTCCATAATCGATCGTCGCCATGGCAGGATCTTGTACAAGGACTCCGGCATTAAATTCTGCAGTCGACAATAACCTTGACCCTATTCACGTGTGTATACCTGCAGGATCAACCATGGCAGATCCTCGACCTCGAGGGCAGGCTCTCCATCTTCGAGGTGCTGTAGGCACTGCTTCTTTTGGCAATATCATACAAATATATATATATATATATATACACAAATAATAACCTTCTATATAATAAGATGCACTTTAAATTCTGCATCGCAGGAGGGTACATACTCTCCTTGACGACGTTAACAGCGAGGGCCATCGTGCTCTCCTTCTGCAAGGACCATTCGAGAGTAATGGATCGCGGTCAAGGTAGCTGCATGCATGCTATCACGCAGGCTGCAGCTCCTCACCCATGTTTTCGCAGCCTTCTTGCTTAAGGGACGAAAAGCATCCTGCAAGATCGCAATCGCTTGATCATGGGTGCTCACCAGTCGGTGGCCCGCGAGTTCTTGGAGGCCGCCAATCCGGATGGTCCTCGTGAGGAAGGTGACCAGGAGCTCGGCGATCTCCCGACGCCGGAGTTCCCACCGACGCCACCGCCATTGCCGCCACCGACGGCACCGCCGGCACCAACCACAGAAGAGCCGACTCCATACGGGTCATACGTTCGCAGATGCACTGTTTGTGGGGAGCTCGCCTACTTTCGCGAACGGATTTGTCTCAATGTCCGATGCCGGGCCACTTGGATGAGTTTAACATTGTTTTATATAACCCCAAAACCCTAAACCCGAACCCTTATGAACCCCTAAACCTCCAACCCTAAACCCTGGCAGTTGTCCTTCATGGGTGTGCCGGACCTGAACGTGGCCAAGAACTGGGCCGGCCAGCCGCCTTCAAATCCCAAGAAAGCGGCCGAGTACATGGAGTACTATCGCCTGCACCCAAAGAAGCCTAAGAAGAACAGGGGATTAAAGAGGAAGGCATGGTGGGCAGAACATTGCAAGCGAACCAAATCCTCCTGGAACGCATGGGGCTATCGCAATCGTGGCGAGGAACCCGACGAAGAGGAGGAGGAGGACGAGGAGGACCCGGTTTTGTGCACGGCGATCTGCCTGTGGAAGCCGCCTCCTGGAGATGACGATGATGATATGGATGGCGGTGATCATGCAGGCCCGTCCGGCAGTGCAGACGTGCAGCCGATCGTTGTGTCCTAGATCGAGAAGATCCACGGGCCGGGCAGTATGAAAAAAAGATGGATCGATTGTGCATGCAAGGCATGCCATTCGATCTATATAGTGTCTGCATTGCATGATCTCGGTGTGAAACTCCTTGCATGCAGGACCTCGATCGTACCGTGGGCTCCATCGCGATCGAGTCGATCGATCGTTCTCGCGAATGCAGGCCTGTACCCCTTAAACCTTCAACCCCTAAACCCTCGTTCTGCTTGCAGGCTGGCCATCAAGATCGAGTCGATCGTCGTTCTCGCGAATGCATGCAGGCCTGTACCCCTTAAACCTTCAACCCCTAAACCCTGCTTGTGCTTGCAGGCTGGCCATCAAGATCGAGTCGATCGTGGTTCTCCCGAATGCAGGCCTGTACTAATTAAACCTTCAACCCCTAAACCCTCGTTCTGCTTGCAGGCTGGGCTTCAGGATCGATGTCAAGTACTTCTGCAAGGCCTGGGTCCAAACCACGTGCAAACTTGAAGTGCTCTGGATGTGCTTTTGTTCAGGATATCGACGTGGAGATCACGATCCTCAAGGCTTGCAGTGCATGTGCCTCTGACAGCTCACATTTTGTCGCGAGGATCGAGGACTTGTTTCCTGCATGTGCTTTGTCTAGGTACTTCTGGAGGTTTTCGGTAGCCTCCACAAGAGATCGAGTGATATGAGTTCAACGACTCACAACATATTATTTTACAACCTGGCTCCAATTGTGTAACGGCGATTAATTTTGTTTTTCAGTTCATGTTCTTCAGGAGCCCACCGGGGCTCCTCACGCGATCGAGGAGGGTTGCACGTGTGGCTCTCCTTTGTCGTGGACCGGCCTCGATGCTAGCTGCTAGCTTTCCTAGGATCGAGACCGCCAATATTAACACATATCTATATATATATATAGATATGTGTGTGTACATGTGCACGTATGCATGTATATCTAGATTGCATCATGATGTACAAATATATCTATCTATCTATCTATCTATCTATCTATCTATCTATATATATATATATATATGTCTATATATATATACACTATAGATATATGTTAAAATTGTCATGTACATGTACATGTGTAGACATTATAATATATGTGTTTACATTGCTTAAGATATGATTGTATGTAATATATATATATATATACATATAAATATATATAGATCGATATGTGTGTATGTATGTATGTATGTATGCATATGTATGTATGTGTGATATATGTATATGTATATGTATATGTATGATTCTGATCGAGTTTGTAAAGATAAAAAATACATGCATAGACACATGGATGCTATAAGCATATATGATGTATGTCTATATATATATGTATATATAATGCCTGTGTATATATTGTGTATGTGCTAGGTATATGTGCATACAGAGATTACACATGACATGTACATGTACATGTGTATACACTATATAATTTAGGTGAATTACTTTAGGTTATCATGATTGTATGTAAGGTATGTATATGTTAATTATGTATATGTCTCTATGTATGTATATATGTATGTATGTGTATAATCATAATTAACTATGAGTTTGTATATATGAATTAATTATACACACATCTATGCTAGAAGCATATGTAAGTGTATATGTGTATATATATGTATATAGATATATAGTATAACTATACATAAGACATATGTATGTCTATCTCTATATATATATATAATGTCAAAATATGTATTATATATGTATATACCCATAAAACCTTAAACCCTGGACCCAGCCTGGCCCAAACCCTGAAATCTAAACCTTAAACCCTATACCCCTGAACCCCTAAAGGGCTATAAAAACTGTTAATGGAATATGTAGAGTGCATTAATATTCGTTTTTACCAGCCTCCTCGAAAGTATAGGAGGCTGTTAGAAAAAATATAAAGTTAAATTGGAGTTAAATTTAACTCCAATTTAACTCGAATTTAACTTAACTTAAAACATTGTACGCAATCAAAACCAACAAGTTAAATTAAAGTTAAATTGAAGTTAAATTTAACTTAAATTTAACTTCTGGTCTTTCTTGGCTTGTTGTATATAGATTCGAACCATGCACACCTAAAGATCGACCCCAAACTTTTGTCCACCGATATTGCATCCTGCTTTCGTGGTGCAGTTTGCTCGAGCGATATATATCGATCGCACCAGTCGATTTCAAGGCTCCCGTTTTCTCTTCTTGTTGCCACAATGTTCCTTTCGTGGCTGGCAACTTGCTTCCCATGCCTGGCGATTGCATTCATGCCGCCTAAGAAAGTATAAATCACGTAGATCTCGAATTGAAGCTCCACGAGGCTGTTAGAATGCAGGGCTTATGCCGTCGAGGCGCCAACCATTAAGCCACGTTCGCGAGCTAAACTCTTTTTCAGTTCAAGCACATGTGACTATGGCTTCCACCAGCTGCCTATACATTGAACGTTGCATACTTGACAAAGTGCAGCTATTTGGCGATTGCCTACTGTCCTGTGCAAGAGCCATAAGCGACTCAATCAAACACACACATGATGTTACATCAGTTCCACGGGAATGCCAGATATCAGCACTCCTCCTTGACACCACCGCAAGGGCAGTGTCACACATGGCCACAAACTTGTCATGGCATTCCTTCATTATTCATCCCCGGTTGTATAGACTGCGTCCTGCGTTTTCTGTACAACAGCGACAAAGCTGTACAGTATGTGCTCTTCCAGTGTTCCGCAAACCCCAACATCCTTGATATAGGTGGAGCGTATCTCTGCCAGGCACTTGGAAAAATGGGCCCGCGTACATCTCTACCCGAACAGGAGGTACTGGATCTGGTTCAACCCTCTGGAAAGCCGGTGTTGCTTGAACGCCTTGGTCCCTCGTAGCTGGTTGTTTGTTACGACCAGTAGAGGATGAAGACGCTAGTACATCAGGAGGAAGCGTTGGCACCGGTGAGGTATTCGGAGGCATAGTAGCTTCAAACCTTGTCCTCAGGTCAACAAGTCTGACTCGTTGATCTCTTGTAAGATCTTCTGGATCAAGAGCTAAAATCCTCTGCAGCTCTTTGAGCTCGGTCTTGTTAAGCTTCTGTGGAGAGGCCTTGTTCGCTTTTGTTCGTAGAGCACGAAGTTGAGTCTCTTTACGTTTCCAGCAAAACTTGAAACCTTCCCACAAGCCAATGACTGCGATCGCAAGGACTGCAACAACCAAGTAGAGATCCCAGGGAATTCCAGCTTCAATGGAGCTTTCTGAAGCTGCTACCGTTCCACAAATTTGACAGAACATGATCAACTTCGATAGCCATCCCTGTTGTCCAGCACCTTCGGTAGAAGCCCTCCTTATCGAAGGATCACGAGGAGGACGTCTGTCAACTACACCCCACAATTCAACCAACTTCTTCAACCTGTCCTTTGGAAGTGCCTTTGTCCCAATATCTGCTCGTTGGGTTTCTCCTGGCTCATGTAGAAGAAATAGTTCTCTTGCTGTCACTCTCTCTCTGACCCAGTTTGATCGTAGCCTCAAGTGCCTAGTTCTCCAGCTTGCAGAACTTCCGCTTATCAGCGAAATAGCAGCTTGGTTGTCGATCCTGAGGTACATCGGCAACTCCTTACCCAAGAGCTCTTGTAGTAGACACTTTGTAGCCAAACCCAGCGTTGTTCCTTCCACAGCCTCAATCATTTCACTCTCTGCCGTGCTAAGAGTGATGAGCTGCTGCCTTGATGATCGCCAGGCAATAGGTGAGGCTCCCCAGAAAACTACAGCACATCCGTGTGACCGTCCCGATGAAGTGGCAAACGATGAATCGGTGAAAATATCCAACCTCTGTTCGCTATCATCAAGCTTTACGAACTTCAAACGGTAGTACTGTGTCTCGTACAAGTAGTCGAGCAAACGGTTTTCCCAACTCATTCACGATTTCTGGAGCTCTGGTAATCCTCGAGGACATTATTGAAGTAATATATTGTAGATCGGGGCGCGAGCGTCCGGTGAGCCAGAGAAGTTCCCCAACTCGCTTCTGGGCCTGTTTAACTTCTGCTTCACGTCCCTCTAGACTCACAGGCTCTGCATTGAGGATTGCCTCTTCTTCTTCCGGTGTCAACACCATCAAATCTCTTGAACCTTGTGACCACGACCTCGACCCTTTGTGATTGTACGCTCTGAGTAACTCGGTGATGAAGCCATGTTGCGCAACTTCAACTCCTCCTGGAACCTTATGAACCTCCAAGCCCAAAAACCGGATGGGATTCTCCTCCGTCAGGATGTTCAGCTCATCACACTCCCATCTTGCCGAAACCCATCCAAAGAAGGAGTGGAGGATCTCTGAGGGTCCCGTAATCAAAAGGTCGTCGATGTAGACCATCACATACCCAAGAGCCTTGTCCGGGTCGTTCGTGTCAACAACCTTCCATACTTGATTGTCTGACACTAACTGCTGAAGTCTGAGGCACTTGAGTTTTCCATCGATCGTTACCTCCCACTGTGCAGCCCGTAGCTCCTGATCTCGAAATCCAGACCAAAGTGCCGGGGCCTCTCTGAGGCCGTAAATTGACATCAGGACTTCCCACATGTCTCCCGGTTCTGCAAGGCCTAACTCGAAGGCTATATTTGGTGGCTGCAGTGCGACCGAAGCCCCCAACCAAGGAGCCAACACAAAAGCTTGTCTTATGTCAGTCGTACCGGTGAGCCAGTTGGATCCTGCTGTAAACGCAAACATTGTCCGCAACGAAGTGGAATCCAGCCCTGCAGCAAACAGATCGAAACCTTCCGGCATCATACTTCCTTCAGGAACATGGTTTCCGCAAGCCACAAATCTAGTTTTCCTCTTGTAGTTGTTCGGTGAGGCATCTGGCTTGACAGTAAACACCCCTTTGCAAGGGACTATCTTGCATCCTTCTGGAAGATTCCACCGCTTGGTGACTTTGAAGGCCTTCTTCTTGTCCCTGAGGTTCGTGAACTCCTTTACTGCAGAATCATACCATTTGGAGATATTCTTCTTCACTTCACCCAGACTTATAGTATGGGTAACTTCCAAAGGCTTGCCCTTGAGGTCCAAGTCGTGTAGGATCTCTTCGATGTTGGGGGTGCACTGTACCTCAGTTTTCTTTAAGGTTGTTCGCGGTAAGGTAGCCCCACGGGTCTTCGAGTTAAAGTCAAGAAAGTCCAACTCATCGACTTCAATGAAGGCCTGGATCATCTCAAAGACTTCAGTAACCTCGAAGCGCTTAATCATTGCCTCACCATCCTCTTCATCTTCTATGGGATCACGAGCGCTTGAGCTGGCCTTGTCAATCGTAAACCCGGCCTTTTGCAGCTCTTCATAGTGCTCGTCTTGGAGTTTGGAAGTTCTTGGGGTATATAGCAACATCACAACCCGATCTCCATCCCATGGTTGAACTTCATGCCATTGACTGGGAGTGAACTCTACAAGCTTATCCTTTTCCAGGGTTAGCACACGACCCAGCACCTGTTTCCCATTCGGTAGGACCTTCTCAATGGCTTCTGAAGGATCAGCATCACCGTCTTGAATCCACAGGTTGCCTCCCGCAAACTCAGTCAACGGCAACACCATATTCAATGTCTCCCTCGAATTGTGAGAGTCGCGATGGATTCCCAGGGTTGTGTTGCGCGTAATTCCCAAAGCGCTGAATGTCTTATCTCCACTGAACTTCTTTGCGAAGGTCGTCAGGAACTTTGTTGTCATAGGGTACTCCTTTAAGTTGGAACGAACGCCTGCTTTGCCACCATGGACGAATGCCCCAGTGAACCATGTAGTCATTGAAGTTTTCTTTGACGCCCGAAAGTCAACATCACCGAGCTCCTCAAGTAGGTTGTAGATCTCGACAACCTGCTCCTTGGTGTAGTTGTTCTCTGACATCGCCTTCCTAGAGACAAACTCAATCTCTTCTCGAAGCTGCCTTTTGGAGGGAGGTAAATCATCACCACGTAGGCCTTCAACTTCTCCTTGTACGGTAGCATGTGGAAGAAGGTCCTGTAGGTCTCTTTCTGGTTCCACCAAATTGAACTTCACTCCCTTTGCAACAACGAGTCCTCCGTCTTCACGTTGAATGAGGTGGCCCCGGCTTACTTCCCTTGATGGGCCACGATAGAGCCCCTTTTTCCATCGAACGCCGTCGGGGTCATACTCTTTCTCTTTCTTTCCTTTATAGGCCTTTGCCCGAAACCACACCTCAGTACCAAAAGCAACTGCTGGAGGGTTTGTCCATGAGCTCGACGGGAAAGCCTTCGACCACAGGCTACTTGCTGCGTGATCCATTGCCATCGGCCAATCTTCTGGTGGTGCACTTGCACTTCTGAGTAGGCTTCGCACACGAGCTTTCGCCCACTTCACTCCCAGCTCCGCCGTGCTGTTCCCTGCCGGGTCGCCTCCAGCTGTTTTCGTATGCCTGAGCTTCTCTTCATTGACCCAAGCTTTGAACATCTTGGTCTTGAACTCCCTTGCTCTGTCCGTGTGCATATGAGCAACATGCAGACCGGTTTGTCGTAGCTGTAGAAGGATTTCTTTAGCCGCTTGTAGTACCGCAGGTCCAGTTCTCCTCCTCAAACAGCGCGTCACATAGATCGTGGCGTAATCCACTTTCTTAGTGAGCTCTTCGACCTCACTTTCCAATTTTTCGGCCTCCTCGGTTGACGACTCCTCGGCCTCCAGGTCCTTCTCATCATCTTCCCCCAACACCAAAGGATCTTCACCTTCAGGGACTTCCTCGTCTTCAGAAGGAACATATAGCTCACGCTCAAGCTCTGTCAAAGCCATGGAACTCAAGTACTGACGAGGGCAGCGATAAGCAGCAACCATAATGTACTTGTAGTCATCGAAGTCCATGTCACGTCCTTTCTTTTTGAAAGGTCCAGCCAGGTCCATTGCCACCGCATACATCCCTGGAAACTTCCTCCGCTTGTGCTGGTAACCAGTGGCCTGTGCATTAACACATACCGAGCAATCAGGTCGATAAGGTTGGTGATCGTTGTGGATGTGGTCCCTCCATTCCCGTCGTTGTTCTCGGGTTAGTTTTTTAAGGCTGGCTTCCTCATCCTTGATCTCCTCCTCAGACATGGCAGCCTCATCGTAGCAGCCCAGGATGTTCTGCGCGAGGATTTCCTTGAACTCCCTTGACCATTTGATCATTTCATCGTACTTCAAGAGTGATGACGGCACACATATACTTGAAAAGTCCCAGTTGTTGTTCATATGGAGCATCCCCGGGTAGTTCGTAGCTGCGGTAGTTGGCTTCTTTGCCTTGTGTCCGTAGGCTCCCATGTAGAAGTCGATCCTTTTCATTCCGCTGACAGACTTGAAGGATTTCCACATCTCAGTTGACCAAAAGGATGCTTGCACCGGTTGGTCCGCCCTCAACTTCTCAGGATCCTGGGACATGTCCATGAAGAACCCAACTTCCCCGCGTCCTTTCGCTGAAGCAATCATCCACACAACCAGCTGTTTGGCAATGCTAGCAGTTTCTTGATCAACTCGATGTTGCTGTAGAGGTTGGAGAGGTTGTTGTCCATAGGGTGACGTTGTAGTCCTCATCGGATAGGATCCAGGTCCTCGGGTCGGCGCCATTGATGTGGGCCACGTAGTGTGTGGGGGCGTACCAATTACATCTGTGATCTTCCCTTGTGCCGCTGCCCATAGCAACATTCGATAAGCTCCTTCTTTGCGGTGCAAGTCCCATTGCTTTGAAGCCTTTGCGTCAATCTCAAGAACCATCTTTCCACCTCTGGAGATCACATTGAAAGGCCCTTTTTCTCCATCACCGTCTCCAGCATGAAGGTGAATAACCCACGAACTCGACCTCATCAACGCACGCCTCCTCCTCTTTGACAATGGGAGGTCCTTTAGGTATCGTTCACCGCCGTCCGGATCAAAGCCTTCGGCAAGCATTGCATGCACCTCACTTGGGAGATCCTTTGTCACAGGACATAGAAGAAGGGCTCGCAAAATAGTGGCCTGGCATCCAGTCTTCACATAATCCTTCATCAACTCATCCCACGTCCTCTTCTCTTCTTTTCGAAGCACTTCAAGTCTCGCAGTCAAAGAGTTCACCTGCGAGCTGAGCTGGGCCAAGTGTTTCTTCTCCAACTCTGTTATGAGTTTGTGGGCTTCCTTGAAATTCACTTCAGGACAGTTGTTGTTGAGGTAGATTTTGATGAAGCCCTTCGTCGGATGCCTGAGCTTTAGCCTTCCTCGATTCCATTGCAGGCTGCAACCAAGGTCCTCAATCAGCGCTCCCATTGGCACAATTGGTTGGATGCGTTCGTTGCCGTCGTTGGTGACCAGAACAGTGCCGCAAACATTCTGACGTAGGACTCTGGTATCTTCGCCCGCAAGCGTAACTTTCACTGGGACTCCCTTATCGTACTCCTCCTGGGTTGCCTGCTTAAGGGCATGGCTTGCGCCACTGTCCAAAAGTCCTCGGGGTCCTTCATCTTCGCCTTCACTTTGTTCCTCCACCTCAGACTCCTCAGACTGAGAACTCCGTGTAGTTCCCGAACCGGTAGCCATTGTTGAGCCCGCGGGTTCAGGACCGTTGCCTTCCTCAGCAGCTGTGAGGCTCCTTATGCTAGCACCATGGGTACTTTCCATATCCTTCACGGTGAACTTTCGCAAAGAGGACGCTGTCATCACCTTCAGCATTTTTCCAACGTCTGCCAAGACTTCCTTTAGGTCCGGGACCGTCTCGTGAGTGGTTGATGTAGAGGACGAAGGAGCTTCTTGAACCTGGGCCCGTTCATCAATTCGGACGGTCTTCGTTGAGGTCGACGGTGGGGTTGTTGTTGGAGGCGGTGCCTTGCTCGGAGCTGCCTTGGGTGTACCCGCCGGTGTCGCAGAAGAGGTAGAGGAGGGCGTGCTCGGCTTCTTTGTCGGGCACTCCTTAGCCATATGCTTGCCTCCACAAAGGTGGCAACGCACAGCCTTCTCTTTCTCATTGCCTTCCCAAGAGTGTTTGAATGGGCACTTAGTTCCACGGGCGCAACCCTTGAAGGACTTCCCGAAGTAGCGACAAGGAACCTGGCCCCTTTTGTCCACTTCTTCTTCACCACCCTGACCGCCTGTAGTAGTCCTTGACGTCGAAGGAGGTGCAGGTGGTGGCTGTGGTGGCCCTCCTTTTGGCTCCGGCTTCATTGGCTTGATCTTCGGATCCGGCTTGTTTGGAGTGCTTGTGCTCGTAGAGCCCGGAGTCTGAGAGTTCACCGCCATGGCTTCGCATTCTGCCAAAAGGTGGTGGTAGTACTGGTCCACTGAGTCATAGGAGGGCTTCGTATCCACGAGCAAGTTGCTTCTCACCAAACTTGTACGAAAGCTTACTTCTTGATCCCGCTCGAGCACTGACCGAGTCATGTTGGTCAAGCCCCTAGCCAGAAGGCTAGGATCTGGAGCCGAAACTCCAAGGTCTCGGCAGCGACGAAGCCACCTTGCCCATGCCCTCAGCGCCACTACTGCCTGGTGAGGATCCCTTTCTTCACCAGGTTGTTGAAGACTTTGAAGTATGGTGACTTTCTCCTGCTGTCCTCCTGGTTGGTAGATCGTCAGGAGCCGGAATAACAACGCTGTCGCCGAACCTGTAGATCGTCTCGAAACCATTTCTTGGCGAACTGTATCATGAAGCGCAAGAAGTAGCATTGAAGAGGCCCTCGAGTTAACTCTACTCCATCGACCCGTCTCCAGTTCTGCAACATGTGGTGGCATGATCCTCAACTTCTCGATGGGGCTCGCATCCGTCCAAAGCTGGTACGCCTTAGAGGCTTCCCTTTTTACCAAGGACCACCATTCACCCGAGCCGTCACTCAGGTCAGACATTGGAGCAGCAATCAGTTCTAGCCAGTCCATAATGTCCACTGATGCCGTAGAGGACGACACTTGAGGAAGTAGAGGAAGTGCTGAAACACCAGGCTTCACCGTCTCAGGGCTTCTCTCACCTGAACGGTCTTTATCACTCGAAAGCTGCTGAAGCATGACCGCTTGCAACTGAGCCATTCCTCCTGCCAGCAGTGCCATTGGGTCTGTTTTTTGATCTCCTCCAAGCCATTGCTGTGCCGTCGGCTGCTTCGCAGAGTCTGGTCCTCTCCCGTCATCAGCACCAGAAGTGGTCTGAGAAGCACCTACTCCACCGTAGCCAGATCGCTCATGTTGAACATTCGTGAACTCAGCGGACTGTGTCTCAAAACCATTTCTTACGGACTCACTTGCTGCCTTCGGAAGCTGCGTATGACTCGGGAATCCTGTCCCAGAATCACCACGGGACTGGACATTATGATCACCTGGAAGCTGTTGAGAAGGATCACCTGGAAGCTGTTGACGCGGATCACCTGGAAGCTGTGTACGCGGATCACCTGGAAGCTGTGTACGCGGATCACCTGGAAGCTGTTGAGAAGGATCACCTGGAAGCTGTTGAGAAGGATCACCTGGAAGCTGTTGACGCGGATCACCTGGAAGCTGTTGACGTGGATCACCTGGAAGCTGTTGCCGTGGATCACCTGGAAGCTGTTGAGAAGGATCACCTGGAAGCTGTTGCCGTGGATCACCTGGAAGCTGTTGACGTGGATCACCTGGAAGCTGTTGCCGTGGATCACCTGGAAGCTGTTGCCGTGGATCACCTGGAAGCTGTTGCCGTGGATCACCTTGAGGCTGTGCGTGTGATTCAAGCAGGCTTCGCGCTGTCATCTCCCATTGCAATCGCTCGTTTTTCAAGTGCTCCACTTCCAAAGCCATCTTTCTCATCTCCTCTCGGTGCTTAGCATTGTACTCATCCAACTGACGTTGTACTTCAGCTTGTAGCCGCGACGAGTGTTCACTACCGCCTTCTGAAGCTTGTCCGTAGATATGAGGGTAGTCACTCTGAGCTTGTCGCATTCGTTCCAGTTGAGCTGGGCCAAAAAGAGGAGGTTCTGCCGGTTGCGGAACTTCCCATGACCTTGGTAACGGCTGTATCGGTCTACTTGGTGGAGGAGGCGGAGGAAGTTCTTCGGGAGGTGAGTACACTACCATAGCAGCTTGCGTAGCCGTAGTTTGCGACATAGGACCGAGTCTTCTCACATTCGTAGGGTCTGAGTGATACTGGGGAATTCCCAGCCCATCCAGAACTCGGTCTACGCCACTTGCACCACGGTCTGCTGCTGTCCGAAGAAACTCCGTAAACCGTGCCATCCACCTAACACCATGTTGTTCACCTGTCGTAGCTCTCGATTGCGCCGTGTAGTACTCCTGGACTCTCACCGCTGAGCTCATCGGGGTAGTAGGCGGCTCGCTCTGTCCTCTCGTAGGCAGGTTAACTTCAGTCCTTCCAGCACTGTTCGTTATAACGTTCGCGCCCCGGTGCGGTTCATCATAGTTAGGCTCCACTTGCAAAGGAGGTTCCCTTGGAGGTGGAGTCGCTGAAGTCACATCTGCCGAAGGTTCCAGAGGAGGGGCCGGGTCATGTAGGTTGGGATTTTCCGTCCTCAAGAACTCGGCTGAGCTTCTCGACCTCTGAGGCCTTTCACTTGCAGTCACACCGTTCGGAAGTCCTGACGAACTTGCCACTTCTTGCGAGCTAGCCGGCCGTGTTGCGGAGCTTGAACGCTCTGTACTTTGGGCGACCATAACCTATAAATCACGTAGATCTCGAATTGAAGCTCCACGAGGCTGTTAGAATGCAGGGCTTATGCCGTCGAGGCGCCAACCATTAAGCCACGTTCGCGAGCTAAACTCTTTTTCAGTTCAAGCACATGTGACTATGGCTTCCACCAGCTGCCTATACATTGAACGTTGCATACTTGACAAAGTGCAGCTATTTGGCGATTGCCTACTGTCCTGTGCAAGAGCCATAAGCGACTCAATCAAACACACACATGATGTTACATCAGTTCCACGGGAATGCCAGATATCAGCAGAAAGCTACGGCAACAAAGGCGGCTCCGAAAGCAGCCAAGGCCAAGGCTAAGGCGAAGGCGAAGGCCGTTCCGCAGATGCCAGTGAAAACTGAGCCGGCAGAGCAGGCCCCGCTGGATGGTGTGGATCCAGCCGAGGTCAAGAAGATGCAGAGCAATTTGTCAACCCAGGGGAAAGCGAACTTGAAAAAACTCAAGGAGTACAAGGAGGGCAAACTCTCCTTATCACCGAAAGAGCTTGAGACCTTGGAATCCAAGGTTCAGTTTTACAACGAGTACGGGAATCTCGGCCGGAACCAGCACCACGAGAGAATGATGATGCTGGCCAGCTGGAACCAGGATAGATCCGGAAAGGCTTGGGCACAGAAGACGAAGACCTTCGAGACACAGACGAAGACCACAGAGGGGACCCTGGCCGGGTTCATGACCCGCACCTTTTCTGCATTGCTATGCAGGCATGCATGTAGAAATCGATACTAGATATATATAGTATATGTATATACATGCATATATATATCTATAGGATCCTAGGAGTCGATCATGCATGCACTCGATCGTAACCTTGGTCTGCATGCCTCCTTTTGAACACATGAAGTTCAGGATTCGAGATCGCTCAGCATGAAAACATGGATGTGGACGACAAGCTGCTGCTTGCGATTTTGAACGAGACCCCCTTCGACTACGACTGGGACGAGTCCTCAGCGAGGGAGAGGGCATTGAAAAAACAGAAAGAGAAGCGATATCACTATGGCAAGAGGAAGCATGCCGAGACAGACTCCGTGACTTTGGAGACGGACGCCATGCATGCCGGTTTCGACTGCAATGACAAAGAGAAGCAGAACATGCTCCTCAACGAGGCCTCGGGATCCGGAGGGAACCCCACCGTCACAGTCGTGAACCCCGAGCTGGTGGAGTTCAAGGGTCAGCTCGGCATTTTGCAATCTGGCAAGATCAAGCTGGAAAAAATCGAGACGCAGCTGAAGGACTTGTCCGCCAGGGGAGCACATGCCGGTGTTACCGGGACCACGGCCACGGAGATGGACAACGCACTCAAAGAGCTGGACACTTGGCTCAAGGATGCTCGCCTCGCTTTGGCCACCCTTGAGTCGATCCAGGCCCCGAGTGCTGACAATAAGGCCCAGGTCGCTGAGATGATTGCTGAAGCAGTCGTCCACCAGGATGCTGCTGGCAAGATTCTAAAGAAGGCTAAGGCCATTCTGTCCTGATCGAGCAAATCCCGGGCCAGGCCGAGGAGGATCGATGATCCTCCTGTGCCCGAATTGCATGGTTTTTGCAAGGAGCCTCAAAACAGCTTCTCGACTGCCAGTCTTTTTGTGGCTTGCCTGCACGTGCTTTGCATGGATCGTTGCAATTGTTTTGCACATCTGCAGGTGTATGTATAGCTATAGCTATACGGCTCGAGGCGGTTCGAGCTAGCTGTTTGCCATGAATTCCAACAAGAGGGCTCAGATAGACTTGAGCAATGTTGAGCCCCCAAGAAGATTAGCAAGAAGGTTGGGAAATTTGTTCCTGACCAATGCAGTTCCTGCTGCAGAGGCTGGCCGTTTGTTTCGGGATGCCGAAGCCAGTGGCAGTGCACACATGGATCGCCTTGCAACA